>PVIC010035621.1:0-18961 GCA_004025085.1 Thryonomys swinderianus
AAAAATCATAAAGTTGTTTTTCTATTTCTTTCTAAATTTCAATTAAAGACCTCAGCTGAACACCAAAGACACTAAGCAGTCAACAGGCTTAGTTTGGAGAGCTTCTCATAGCTGAGCCCAAGCATTTAGTTGCTTTTGGCTTTAAGAGATGGATTACACTTCAGTCCAAATCAGTGTGAAAGAAGAAATGGAGAGAAAAGAGATCGTGGCTCTCTCAAAAGCACAGAATTCAGGGTGACAAAACAGAGAAGACCTCAGGAGACAGGAATCAGCATTTGTTGAGCTGTCCTCTGTTAGCCAAACAGAGGACAAGGACAAGCAGAGAGATGGAGGAGTTTAGAGCAGAGAAGCCTCTCTGGACATTAAAGTAGTTTCCTGAATCAAACATGGGAAGAGAGCCAGACCCTGCTGTCTCAGTTTCCTTCCCTGGAAAGTTATTCACTGACTGAAGATACCTTGGTAATAAATCAGAAAGGAGTTCTTCCGGATGAGGAAACTGTGGTGGAAAGGCTCCTTTCATGCCCTCAGAAGAAGCCAGGTGTGTTCAAGTGAAGAGCTAGAACATATGTGGCTGCCACCCACGGCCATTCTTCTTTCGTGTGAAAGTCCTAACGTGCTCCACTAGTACCCAGATGTGACTGAATATGTGGGCTAAGGGGCACCATGTCTGTCTTATCCAAAGAAGAATGTCTGAGAGATGTTTGCTTCTCACTCACATGAGAGAGTCATTGCTTGCGGTATCAGGTCACTGTGTCCCCCCACCTCAACCCTGGAGACTTGACCTAGTTAAAAAAGGGAGAGAAAGAGATAGCTAAGGGCTAGGACAAGTCCTTCCCTTCTCTAATTAAAGGGCTGGAATTGTAGCCTGAGCTAGATTAAGAAAAGGAGTAAGATTTTAGTTGGGTTTAAATTTGGAATTTTAAAACAAACAGGCTATTTCCAGTAAGATTATTCCTGGTAATGTAGAAGGAATATAAAGTTATCAAATTGAGCCAGATTATCTTTAATGAAGTTCTTACCACATAGAAAGCATTCATCACAGCGTACTTGAGGGTGTTAATAAAATTTTTAGAAAATAATTACTGATTTTAAACCAATAAATATTAAAGTAAATCCTCAATAGTGTCAACTAAAATTTAAAACTATGTACTAAACTCCTTATAAAATGTATCTTATAAAATGGATATACTTTGCATTACCAAAATGTACTTTATTGTCAAAATGTGACATTTGCTTTTTGGCTTTTTATTTGTTTATTTGTTTCATTTTTTTTGCAAATAAATACTTCTTGAAAAATTAATTTTTTGGCTACAGAAAAAAATAATCTATGACAAATATTTCCCAGAAGAAAACTTTGTTTCATACTTGTTAGAAAAAGAACTGTAAAGCATGATTATAGACTATTTGTTCCATAATGGAAAGGGTATACTTCCTTTCCTATACAGGCCTAATAAAATTTTAAATATTCAACAAATGCATTTCAGAAGAGAAATTTTTTAAAATAAATTATTCAGGAACCTTATTGGCATTAAAATGGATTTGGTAGTTTCATGTGGTGTAGAGTTATAAAAATAGATATTTCCTATCTTTAAACAATAGATTCATTCAGGAAAAATGAAGAGATAATAAGAACAATAATAGTAAATCAAAAAGAATGTTATAAATGAATCTATAACTCTTTTTCAGGATATAGTTTAAGTTTCTATTTAAAAAAATGAAAATGTGTCCCCTAAAATCATGACTCAAACAAGAAAAAATGACTATTATGTGAATGGCTTTAATTACTAGGAGACAAAGCTTGTTGAATGTTTTCTTCCATGAGTTTGTCCTGAATGTAGGTTCCTATTATTTTTGTGTAATACCAAATACAAAATATGACTTTCATTTCCTCAAGTAAATGGCATCACATTTACATTACAAGCTAGAAAAAAGGATGAAAAGATGTGGTTGGCCTCCAGTTTCCACTCTAATATTACAAGAAAAAGCTTCAAAACTAAACATCAATGCCTTTTCTTGGCTGTGTCCCAGAACTGATGTTACCAGGTAAATTGTGCCCCTGGTGTCTGGAAAGCCTGGGGACTCCAGGACATCGTGACCTCTCACCTGGAAGTGAAAACCTGGGGACTATGAAAAACCAATGGTAATTTCCACCGACTTACTGGAGTCAGTGGATAAAGCCAAGCCTAAGAAACCCTGAAAACACTGTTTGGAGTATCTTCCATACCTTCAAGGATTTCACATCTGAGAAAACCAATAGGTCCCTCAGAGAACATCCAAGAGAAACTCTTTTATGTCTTTGCCAGGAAGAAGGAAGGCTAATTATTATAAAACATGTCCAAATATTTTCAGTAACAAGAGCTTGCTTCCAAACAGAAAATAACTTACCAGATTTTCTATCTAGGGAAAGAAACTGCTCCCAAAATTGCGCCTTCCAACATCTCTATCTCATCTATGGGAGAATATGAGTAAGAAGTCATACCATTGCAAAAATGCATGTGACATGTACTGGCCAGAAACACAGGCCAGAAAAAGGGAAGATGATTATACTAAGAAAGTCCCTATCATAACAACAAACTCTGGATTATTGATTGAAGACCTGCAAGTGTTGCAAGTTATATAATTCTTCTTAGAAGTACTTTTTAAAAAAAAGGAAAAAAGAAAACCAAAGTAAGAGAGGTGACAAAGATGAAGATGCTAGGGGAGTTTGAACACTTTGGCACTTATGTGTAGAGAAAACATTAAACATGGTCCAGGCTGCAGTCAGATTAACACCAACCTTTGCACTCTCTATCGGTCTATTTAGCTCATTTCCTAATATTGAAAATAACATATTTGACTTTTGACCAACATGATAAATTGTTGTGATTGGCTCCAGGCAAAAGTCCTCTGTGTTGTTTCAGCAATTAAAAGCTTTGTAGTGCAGGCTTGTGGAGCTGTGACAGAGTGACAAGAGGCGACTCTTCATACAAAAATTTATCCCCAGCTAGTGAATTGCCGAGCTGCGGTATCAAGCCGAGTACCTCTTCTCTCTTTCAGCCATGATCACGTGTGCATCCACATTACTAGCTCGGGCAAATTCATTTGCAGCCCCCTTATTAGGAGAACTTGGAGAAGCATTGTTCCTCACTCTAAATCTCTACTTCTGTCCTTCTCTGCCTTCCTGCAAACCTCCTATGTCCACAGAAAGAGGTCTGCCAGGCTACATGGGCAGAGAAGTGATTCTCCCTCTCAGCACACTGGATATCATCTTCTTTTACCCCATAGTTGATTTATGAGAGAGAATTGAACGTTATCATCCTGCTTGACAAATCACATTTTAAGTTTACATTGCATGGGATATCTATAGCATGTGTTTGAATTTAA
Organism: Thryonomys swinderianus; assembly: GCA_004025085.1. Lineage (NCBI taxonomy): Eukaryota > Metazoa > Chordata > Mammalia > Rodentia > Thryonomyidae > Thryonomys > Thryonomys swinderianus. The sequence goes on from PVIC010035621.1 coordinate 3,364, forward strand.
AAGAGTGAAAAGGTTAAGTAGAGCATGATGTTCTTTCTTACCTCATATGTTTAAGCAGGAAATTGTAATTCAAAGGATAATGTGCTTCCTGAATGGGTACTACAAATGACAAAGTAGGTTATATGCATGCTTCTCAAATGAAATCCACTCATTTTTTTTTAAAGCTAATACAGTGGAATCTCATTTCAATGTAATTTTTTTCTATGAATTTGGAAAATGTGCCATGTTTGTATTTGTGTAGGAAAGACAGCATGGTTATGTTTATCACCTGATCCAGAGTTTGCAATAAAAACATAATTTTGCCAAATGCTTCTGTTTGCAAACAAAATGGTTTGCAAACATAAGTGTTCCTGAACTGAGGTAGCATTGCACTGACAAATAATGACAAAATTTAAACTCGATTCTTTTGTTAATGTCCATGTCTCAACTGAACAAAATATATTTGAGAATTAAATGTAGTTAATCCCCATAGGGAAGTCAAAACCTTGTAGAGAGCTTACCTTGTATAGGACAGGGATGGTGCAGGATCTGGGGAGGGTGCAGTATTGGAATGTTTGAACAGACTTAAGTTTCCCTGCAGGGGAAGTGATGACTAGCATGTTACTGCAGGAGGTGGGGAGGAAAAGGTCAGGGTGCTGACTCTGCTTGAAGGTCAAACTTCTTTGGTAAAACACAGATTGCTGAAGGCAAAAAGCAGTGAAAGACCACACTGAAGAGGTATGCCATACCAAGTAGTCAGGATTGGGAATTCTCAAAATTTTATAGTGAGTCATTCTGGGGTTCACATGGAGGAGTCCTGATTTATAGTATCATAAGTCAGAGAATGACTGTGAACTATAGTCAGGCTAACAATTAGACAAAAGACTAGAAAAGAATATTTTTTTAATTTATTAGAAATTATACAGGTAAAAAATCAATATTTTCCTAATTTGAAAGGCAAATAAGATTGTGAGGTCAATAGGAAAGATTTTTTTTTTTTTTTTTTGAGACAGGGTCTTGCTTTGTAGTTCAGGCTGGCTCTGAGCTCACTGTGTAGCCCAGGCAAGTCTCGAACTCAGCAATCCTCCTGTCTCTGCTTCCTGAGTGCTGGGATTACAGGCGTGAGCCACCAGGCTTGGCACTGTGGTATGTGGTATTGATGGCTGGTGGACGTGAGTCTCCATGCCCAGCATTGTATGTGGTTACCAGGGATCGAACTCAGGACCTTGTGCTTGTGAGCCAGGCGCCAGAACCACTGAACTAACCCTCTGGCCCAATAGGAAAGAATTTTAAGTGTCAGACAAAGATATAGATCTTGCTTGGTCTTCTGTGTTTCATATTCTCATAGCGTTGGTAGCCCAAGATTTAAAATGAGTAGCACAAAGTTGTTGCTTGCTTGACCATGTCAGCAACCAGTGAACTGAAGGCAGTGTACACTTTGTAACACTTATTCTTAAATCTTATTTGTTTTACATTCCCACTGTGATCCTGGGTTTTCTGTTGATTCCTCTGCTCCTTAGAGAGCAAAGAGTGGCAGTGAAAAATGCAGAAACAATTTTAAAGCTTTCAGTAAAAATGAAGTTGGTGAGGATGTACATGGGATTCAAAGCATTGGCCATGGGGTTAGAAAGATATTTGTAACAGTGCTGTCATTTTGCAAATAATAAATTTCCTTGATCTTCAGAAAAGTGTAAAGTCCTGTTACTTTGTAAAAGTTTTCATCCAAAATTGGGATGCTACTTTCTCCTATTGTCACAGAAGTATAATGCTGAGAAGAATAATATTCATGTGGGGCAATTTGGCTCTGTAGACAATTATTATGCAAATCAGTGTTATAAGAACACTAATATAATTGCTGTTATTCAAACAGTATAAGATTTAGTGAGAGTAGAAAAACTGCATTTTTAAACTGAAATATTTAATACTTTTTAGTCATTTTGTATTTTAAATTTTTTTCTAGGGGAGAATGACAAGATCTGTTATGCTACCTTCTTGAATAAAAAATAAAGCTGGGATTTTTTAAGAGTCATGAACATATCATTATTATGATAGTGTACTTCCTTTGATAGTCCACTGCCATATACACCAATGGTATGTCAACTTTTTTGAGGTCTTAACTCACAATCTGAAGGCTACATGCATTCAAATAAATATTATTGTCACAACCTATATCCTTTTTCATGTTATCAGATAGATACTAGATATTTTATTTCTTCCCTCAGACCAGATTTTATAAAGTGTACTTTCCGGAAGGAGAGATTAAATGTGTCTGAAGTTAGCTTGTTTAATAGTGGTTGGTAGCCAGAAGCTGGACCCAGCTGTGCTCTTGGGAGGAGCGTGCCATAGCTGCAGGCCTGACGGTGAGCGAGCAGCGGGGCGATTACCCACTCAGTTGTACTCTGGTGGATGTAGGGACGATAATTCCACAAGTTCTTTTAATTCCCTCTATAAAGATCACATATATGCTATATATATTTGAATATAATACATATTTGAATATATGTATTTCCCTATTATGGTCATATATCTTCCATATGCATATATGTGCATAGAAGAGATGTGCTTTGACTGTAATACTGAAGTCTGATTTATTCTAAATACTGTAGATTAGTTTTGATTTGCATTTTACAGGTAGTCCATCTCTCTACATAAATGGTCAATAAAGAAGATCAAGTGTGCTGGATGAAACAAATTCTACAGAACATAAAAGTTGCTTGTGTCTTTAAATATTTTGAATTTATAAATTATAATATTTCATACATAGTGCCCACATTGATCTTCATGTTACTTTCTTAAAGTAAAATAATAATACATTTATTCAATTCTATAGCACAAGTCCTAAATTAGACCTAAGATAAATATAATCATTTGAAAAGAAGTAAAAGAAATGTACTGTTGCCAGGCGTGGTGGCTCATGCCTGTAATCCCAGCATTCAGGAGGCAGAGGCAGGAGGATTGCTGAGTTCGAGGCTTGCCTGGACTACATAATGAGCTCAGAGCCAGCCTGAACTACAAAGTGAGACCTTGTCTCAAAAAAAAAAAAAGAAATGTACTGTGATTTAACAATCAAATTAATATGTACATAAGGATTCTTAGCATTATGAGACTTCTTGTTATTTGTATACTTCAGATAATCTTTTAAGTGACAAAATTTCCTCAATTATCTTAATATTCTATGGTTTATGAAAAAGTAAGAAATAATTTTATACTAAAAGAAAACACTCAGCATAAGGTAGCAATATCAAATAACTATTGCATTTTAACACCAAATTCCATGGAGGAAGAACGATGCACTGAGAGAAATTCAGAATGGCTGACGATAGCACCTTCAATTCACCTCTTCTCCTAAGAAGAAACATGAAAGTAACAGATATAGTGCTTCATTTTGAGGTGAATAACTGTAGTGAAACATTAATATCAACCAGAGAGATCAGATTCATGTAAGATTCAGACCAAATAGAGTGGCATCGAAGGAAAAAGGAAACACACTAGTGTTTGTCACTCTAGCTCCACAGCCAGGACTCCTCTCGCATATGTCAGGCTAACACAGATAGTCTCAGCACACTCTACCAGTGCAGCTGCTTGCAACTCTAATTACTGGAAAATGGCACAGTCCACACAGATTTGCAGCTCACTTATTAAAGTAAAGGTGAAATATAAACAATAGCCTTGTATTGGTCAGCTTTTTTGTTTTGGAAATAAAATGCCTGATACTTACAAATTAAAGGAAGAGATTATATGTCTCACAGTTTCTGAGTGGTTAGTCCATGGTCATCCTGAATGAATCCATAAATGGAATGGAAAGAAAGGTTTGATAGGGAAAAGCTGATTATCCATGACAACAGGTAAGCAGAGAGAATAGGAAGATGGAGACTGAGAGCTATACCCTCTAAGGAACACCTCCAAACTATTTTATCCAACTGGTACACACATCTAATAGCATGCACAGTTGTTGGTTCCTGAGGAGATTAATTGACTGATTTGTTTAGTGCTTCAAGATGCAATCACCTCCTAAAAGCTCTTCTTTTGATTACTTGGGACTTTTTTGGTACATTTTATATCTGAAACATAAAAATCTCACATACATTTTTAAGTGAATTTCCTAGGCCCTCTTGAAAACTAAGCTATTGTCTGACCACAGACTGCTATAGGAGTCAGAAACCCATGCCTATTCCCATCACAGGAACCTCTAGATATTTTATTGCACTGGCTTAGGCATCGTGCTTTAGTGAACCCAATTTAGCTCAGCAGAGTACTTCTCACTCAAACCCTGCTGAGTGCTCTGCACTCTAGTGATTGCGTATTGTGATAGAGAGAGGACTGCAGGGCATTACACTTAAGAACGGGAAGATCAGAGTATTTGCTCTTTGAGAAAAGGTCATGGACCAAATTGTACAGTGCCACGTTGGACAACAAGTGGCTACACAGTTCTCACTACCCTCCACCTGTACCCTGCTCAGCCAGCTGTTGCTGGCAGAACAGTGAGGAAAGAAAGTGGGCCTTGCTGCTTTTCCTCCATCAGAGGCATGCTGAATGGGCCCTGAATGACTTTACAACTCCAGCCACCACTGCATCCTGGGCCCTCAAAGCTAGTGAGAGCCAAGAGGTACTGTGGCTCTAATAGCATAACTCCTTCTGTGTACACACTATTGCTAAAGAATAGGGTAAAAGGTGATGCCTCAATCACTGCCTCACACACAAGTATGAATGGTGTGCAGGACCCAAGAAGAACATTTCCTGGCTCTTAAACCACACAGTCAGGTGTGTGCGGTCATAGTAATGATGTCCCTCTTGGTACCAAGTTTCTGTTTTAGTTACTGTTCTCTCATTGCTAAGATGAAATAGCTAATGCCCGAAGTTAAAAAAGGGAAGGTTCTATTTAGCTCACAGGGCTTTATATAAGTTTCAGTCCATAATTGGCTAGCACCATGGCAAGGATGGCAAAAAGGTGTTACAGAAGAAGAATAGCACAACATGAGCAAGGCAAAAGCAGCAAGGGGCCTTTACAGCCACTTTTATGCAGACTGCTAGGATTAGGGTGGTGTGCTTCCAATCACTCACATGCAGGTGAAGTGGTTTACTAAATACATGTCCTTCACTCCAGCACCACGTGCTCTAGATTCAGCCACCTCCAAAAAAGCAAACCCCTCCTCATTCACATGAGGCTCTGGAGGGACATCTCAACACAAGCCATAATGGTATCTATATTAAAAGACAGACATGATCAAATGATATATCTTAAGGACTTAGAAAAAGCCAAATTTGACAAATGAGAGGATATTAAACTAAAAGCATAAAAATGAAAACCATAACATAGTGAAAACACAGTCTAAACATTGAGGGAAAATACTTAGCAAGTATTTATCCATGTGGGCTGGGGATTTAGTTCAAGTGGTACCGTGCCAACCTTGGATGCACAAGGCCCGAGTTCAATCCCCAGTACCGCAAAAAAAAAAAAAAAAAAGCTCAAAGAGCAATAATGCATAAAATATATGAAGAACTAAAAAGACAGCATAAAATCCAATAATCCAGTTTTAAAATGGGAAAATGATCTGAATAGGTACTTCTCCAAGAAAGAGATACAGTCAATAAATATATTCAAAAGTACTCAATGTTATTTAATAGGGAAAGGACAATCAAATGTAGTTCCAGTTATAGCTGATTATATACATTTTTCACTATATATATCCTTGAGATTCATACAAGTATATACAATATAGAATATATAATGGACACATATAAAAATTATTGTAAGGTATAGAAAAAATGGGAGGGGCATAAATTAATACAGCTATCTCAGAGAACAGTATAGGGGCTTTCCTCCCAAATAAAAACCAGAACTACCTCCTGAGCCCCGTGCTCTGCTTCTAGGTAAATAGTAACAGCAAATGCAATCGGCACACCAAATCAGTGCCTTCACTGTGTTTATAGTGTGGCACTATTCACAATAGCTGAGATGTGAAGTCCAGCTGGGTCTCTTCTTCATGTATGACAATGTAGTATATATACATGGTGGACTATGCTTGCGCTGTGAAGAAACAAAAGGCACCAGAGTGGAGGGCATTGCAGGGAGCTGGATACAAAAAGACAAATGCTGTGTTATTTGTTTTGTTTTGTTTTATTTTTCGGTCACCTGCAGCCTTATTATAGCTGTGACTATGTCTAGCGTTGGGACAGTGTCCCCAAGGATCCAGCACTCTCAGCTGTCACATCAGTGTGAGCAGGCTTTTAGGCCCTGCCTGAACTTGAGTATGGCCCAAGGTCTCCTCTCCGAGCCTGGCCCAATGAGCACAGGGTGCCAAGTCAAACCAAGGACTTGACTGCATTCTTGGGTCTCTTCCGGTGCTGCGGCCCCAATCAGTGCAACAGCCCTTTCTCTTTCCTCAGGGACCAAGGGGTCCAGAGGCCTCGCTGAGCTCGTGGGCCTCTAAGTCCCCAGCAGGACTCATGCCAGCCACCTGGAACCCAGCCCTGGGCAACCTCCTGCTCTTCTCCAAGCCCAGCCCCGTGCCCCCGGGCCACACTAAGGTGAGTGGTGCCCAGTCCTTGCAAGGTGTGCAGTGCCGAGGAAGTGGCCAGGGCAACACCCCTGAGCGGGAAAGACAGTCATCGGGGCGATGGGACTGCTCAGTGTGCAGGAGGGGCCTGGGCCTGTCCTTCAATGTCCCTGCATGGAGGAGGATTGCTGGGTGTTCACGTCCAAAAAGCAAAAACAGATCAAACAAACAAAAAAAAAGGTCACCACCGCCGAGCGTGGTGGCTCACGCCTGTCATCCCGGCACTTGGGAGGCAGAGGCAGGAGGATTGCTGAGTTTGAGGCTTGCCTGGGCTGCACAGTGAGCTGAGGGCCAGCCTGGACTACAAAGCGAGACCCTGCCTCAAAAAACAAAAAACAAAAAAAGGTCACCACCTTAATGGGACCATGGGACACAGCTGAGGACACAGCTTCCTCTCAGGAAGCTGAAACATGAGAATCCCTTGAGCGCGGGAACCTGACCCAGCCTGGAAAACAGTGAGACTCAGTCTCTCGCTCTCCCTTCCCTCTACAGCACTCGAAGTACTTCATGGGTCCTTTAATCGGTGGCTCCTGCTCCCACTGCTACTGGCTGTCTGCATGCGTGACTCTACGGGTAGCTCCACGCGCTCTGTGTCCCCCACCCCGGCGTGTGGGGGGGGTGGGGTGGAGGTGGGTGTGTCTCACGTATATGGAAGCTTAGAAGAGTTGGCCTGCAACCATACATAATTACTAGGGATATGGAGAGGTTTATGTGATAATGAAGGATGTAAAAGGGGAGGTTGAGTATGGTCAGTGCGTGCCGTATTCATGTGGGGAGATGTCACTCTGAATTCCATTAACACAGGTAATTAATACGAATTAAGAAAGAAGAATGGTACAAAGACCATAAAAAAATGAATTTTAGCATATCATCAGTTTTGTCTCCTTGTTGATAATTTCTTTACTTCCAACAGTTCTCCCCAATTAGAACTTCCTTGAATTTGGCCAGAAAAAAATAGTACATATAGTTTTTCCATCTTTACCACACCATCCCACCCCTTTTCCTTCACCTATTCTGTTCTGTTTAGAAATGGGTTTGCTTCATCCTCTCAGGTAAGATGACGTATGGCGTATGTCAGTTTTCAGTAAGCATAAGAGTGGAAGAAGGAAGGTATTACATTACAAGTGACTTAATGGCCAACTGCTACTGTGGCTTTCAAAACAGCAGGTGGGTACCAACAATCCGTCCCATCCTTTTTATCAGGACATGGAGACTCTTCTTCTTCTTGTTCTGCTGCTGCCCTTGTAACCTGAAGAGAATGAGATCAAAGTGACAGTGTGAGTTTAAGGCTTGTTCCTTAAGAGACCTGAAAACTTCATTTTTACTCTCTTAGAATCTGGGCACAAAATAAAGAAGCCCTCACAATGTTAGCTAGTGACAAGGGGAGAAAACAAAGACTTGGTTAACCCACAGTCTTCCAGATACCACAGCACTGGGGCCAGAGGTATGAATGAAGCCACCTGGGATATGCTGATACAGCTACTCCACCAGCACATGGACAGCAGGTAGCTGTGTACTCTTGTCCTGACAGTTCAGTCAGCCCACTGATAAAATTGTTAGATATCTTGAGAAATAAATAAGTTGTTGTTCCAAATAATATAATTGTTCTCACTTTTGGTATAGTGGGACTACACAGGTGTCTATAACTGAAACATTATTTTCAGTTTATATTATTTCAATGTAGTGTTTTTGAACCAAATAATTTTTACTATAAGGAAAGAGAACTAAAATACCCCATCTGTCTTCATGAATGAGAATTGAAAAGGCCTTAATTTTAAGATAATTTGAGACGATAAGTACTTGTATCAGCTACAAGCACAAAATTCATCATTTGTACAAGTTTAAAGTAGTAATGGCATTAATAAATTATAATTAAAAGATTTAGAGATAATCCAGACACGTGGCACTTTGGAAGGTCAAGGCAAAAAGATTGGAAGTTCAAGCCTAGCCTGGGTAACAATGATTTAGAGATATCTATCTCATAATAAAGATTTTGAAAACTAAAGGGCTGGAAACATGACTCCATGAGAAGTCCTGGGATCAAGCCCCACTACTGTATCAAAAGACAAAAGATCAAGAGAGCGGCAACCTAGCATGGGTAATGGTAATGATGGCTTAACAATATCTTTGAATAGGCCCTTTTTGTTCGTTTTTGTATATGGTTGCCAAATGATAACTCAGTTTCAGATATTATATTAATGTTCAAGGAAAGGGGCATTTGGATATTTCTTTTTGAAGAATAGTAGTCAGAAAGGCTACTACAATCAAAGTGTGCTTGTCCTATGCTCCTTCTGCCACAGTATGGTCAGATGGTCACAATTGGCTGGGATTCCAGGTTGATAATTTCCACAGCTGGCAAAGGAATACCGGATTATAATGGTGGCCTGGACTGGTTTGCTTAGTTATCAGTGGAAGGACACAAAAGCCACTCCAGACCAAACTGAGTTTTAGAAGCCAGAAATAAAGGATGATGATAAGCAACTAAAAATAATCTAATGGATTGAATTAGCCAATTCATATCACTATTTTATTATTGTGAATTGGGAAGAGAATGCTTTGTTTTCTAAACTCCTAATAACTATTGTTTGCAAAATTCCTCAAACACAGGGACTAGAATATTTTAAAATCCATTAAATGAAGTTAATTCTTATGCTTTATTTTTTAAAGGTGGTATTTTTTAAAAGAAAAATTCATATGACACTGCAATTTATTGAAATAGTTTATAACTACTAAGATTATTTTAGGAAAGCCTATCAATTGGTTCTTTTAAAGTAAGAAACTAGTTTTGAATTCTTGGTATGCAATTAACCTTGATACGATATTTTGTCTTTTTTTTCCATTTTAAAGTATTTATTTTTCTAATATTTTGCTAGAATATTTGTGTCTATAATAATGAATTGGAAAGTTCTCTAGTTTTTCTGAATTTTCTTTGTTCTCCTTCTCTGAGAGTTCAGGTTGTTCTAATGCCATAAATTGATTTGAAAAGTATTCCCATTTTTCTCCAGAAATTTGGCATAATATTTGACTTATTTTCCCTTGAATGTTGTTCATGATTTGCACTGAGGGGAATTTTTGTGATCTTTAACTTTGATCTAAACTGACTCATTTTAGAGTACAACTCAATTGCTTTAGATAACTATGTGTAGTCATGCTATACTATACTATAACCAAGGTATAATCAATAATATTTTCATCACTTCCTAACCATCACTTCTGAGCTTGTTGCCCTGTTATCCCCAGTCTCAATCTCTGGAAATAAATGATCTGGTTTCTACTCATATAGTTCTTCCTTATCAGAATATCCAGGATTAGGCCCTGAATTCTAAAATTGAACCCATGTTGTTCACTGTCTTTTTTTATTAGTGCATGCTGGGAGTAAAGATTGAAGAGTTTCACTAGCAGATGTGTACATATTCCTAACACTCAGAGAGATGGGTCATCTCCCTGCGACTGGCTTTTCCCCAGCCTCCCTCATAATCTCACATCTTTTTATGAGTATGTGTACAGCACATTTTGATAATGTACTGATATGAGTATGTGTACAGTACATTTGCTAAATCCAAACTATAGTCTATCCTCCTCTCCACCATCATTAAATAAAATTGGAAGCGACAAACTTTCTTTGCTGTTTCTACATATCTCCTCATGACATCTATGCTTGTTGGATAGGCAGACTCAACTACAGTTCCCATGATCCCACCACTGGTAGTCTTGCACTATACAATCTTCTCTTCCTAAATGTGAGATGGACCTATTTTTTTTTTCATTTCAGTTTTTGGTTTTGTTTGCATTGTTTTTCTTTGCATTAGCAGCTATTGAACCTAGGACCTGAACCTTCTAATGAAGTGTTCTACCACTGAGCTGCTGTCCCCCAACTATTTTTGATACTGAGGATCGAACTCGGGACCTTGTGCTTGTGAGGCAAGTGCCTGCACCACTCAGCTACATCCCTAGCACCAGTACTTTTTTTTTTTTTTTGAGACAGGGTCTTGCTTTGTAGTTCAGGCTGGTCCTGACTGAGCTCACTATGTAGGCCAGGCAAGCCTTGAGCTCAGCAATCCTTCTACCTCTGCCTCACAAATGAGACACCACGCCCCACATTGTGGTGCATGGTACTGATGGCTGGTGGACATGAGTCACCATACCCAGTAGTGTGGTATGTGATTACCAGGATCTAACCAGGGACCTTGCGCTTGCTAGGCAGGTGCCGGAACCACTGAGCTAAATCTCCAGCCCCCCCAGTACATTTTTTTTTGTAGTTTTCACATAGTTTCTCACTAGATTTCTTGAACTGGTTTCTTCAGCCTCCTATACACCACCATAGCCAAGGTACTGACTGACTTCTAAATAATAGAACATGGCATACAATGTAATATGTCGTTGTGATATTTAGTTGGCAACAGATGGTGGTGGCTTCCACTCTGGTGATCTACCTTGACTCTCACAGATGGCTCAGCCTACCAAAGTCAGCTGACACATGTAGAGGTATCTCTGTCAAAATGCTACCTGAAAGCTGAACTTCTGCAACTTGTTAATAATTGAGTCTGTAAGTATAGGAGACCCTTCGCTTATTGAATCTTGAGATGGATACAGATAACTTGATAGTGAACCTGGAATAGACCCTAAGCTAGAATAATCAGTCTTTTGTGAATTTCTCACCTAGGAGAACAGTAAAAAAACATAAATGTCTTTATCAGCTAAGTTTTAAAGTGTATTTGTTTCCTATGGCCCCAATGACAATGTACCACAATTTGATAACTTAAAAATTAATTTCTCACAGTCCTGGAAAGCAGAAGCATAAAACTACTACTTTACTAGGTCAAGATCAGACATCAGTGGAAATGCATTTCCCTGGTGACCATGGGAGAATCTGTTTCTTGCCTGCTTTAGAGTCTCATGTCTTCTGGCATTTATTACTTAAATGTCTGCCTTTATATTTACATTATCTTTTCCTCTCTGTCTAATTTCATTTTTATCAGGACACTCATGACAGAATTTAAAGCCCATCTGCATAATTTAAAGCCCTCTCATTTCAAAATCCTGGAATGCATATGGAAAACCTAATCATATAAGGGAGCCTCCAGATGATTCAGGAATGAGGAACTGCTGTTTTGTAGGACCACCACTCAGATCACTATGGGGAGAAACAGACTTTATTTACAGAAATAAATCTTCATAGGTTTTAACTCACAGTCTCCTTAGTATTTCACTGAATGTTTGAGATCCCAAATGAATGGATTTTACTGCCACAATGTTTTTTATTAATCTATTTTTATTTTACTTTAGCCAAAAATTTGAACATTTTTAATTAGTCATATCCATCTGAGATACTTAATCAAAATCAGAATGTAAGATATAGTACTGCTAAGAGTCTTTTGAACCACTTCATTTATCATATCTGAGTAAAAAGGATACAGTTAGTCAGTTTTCCAAATTACCATAAGCCACACATCCCCAAATGTTTTTCCAAATGTTGCATAGTTACCTGACTCTTCAGTCTTCCTGAGAAATTCAACACTACATCACACTTAATTAATAAAATACTATACATGCCACCTCTGATACCAGTTTCTGAGTTAGATCAAATACTAGCTTTTGGTTTTTTGGACACAGTTACTGAAATCTCAGTGAATTATCAAAATATAAACTTCTTTCTCTGTCAGGCAAAATATCTTGTTTCCATGTTTTGAGTTAGCCAAATGGTATTCTCTATGCAGTGATTCCAAACACCAAGCATTTTCCAAATCATAACAATACTAATGTGCAAACATCCCATTTCTCCACACCCATTGCAACAAAAGTAACCCAAGAAAAGCATGAAAACTTTTTGTTAGATATGATCACGTTACTTATTCAAGAGAAAATTACTTCTGTTCTTACTCCATGAAATAAAACAGCATATGTGGCTACATGTACTGAATGGACTTATTTGGTTCCCCTGGAGTAAAGACTGGGAAATGTAACACAGCTTTTTGTTCAAAAAGAAGGAGTAGGAAAATGGATGCACCTAGGAAACATAGTATGGAATGAAATAAATCAGACACATGAGCTTGGATACTGGATAATATCCCTCATTTGTATGAGACAAAGTATGAACAAGAAAAATGAAAAAAGATTGGTAGAAAGGGACAGGGGGACAGATTTTACACAGCAGGGTAATGTTATGAGGGAACATGGAAAGGGTGAGAAGGAAGGAAAGGAAAATGAGAGGAATAAGGCTATGCTATGTACAGGAACCTCATAACCCTAAAAAATGTAAATATAAACTGTAATGTGCTAAGACAAATAGTATAATAGGTATATAAGGTGATTGGGGAAGCAGAGGAAGCGGGATAGGAGATAAGGGAAAGGAATTAAAAAACAAGTTGTGCAATTATCTCTAGGATATTTTAAACTCCATGAATTACAAACATGAACTAATAAAATTTAAAAGAAGAAGAAGAGGAAGAGGATATGGGTTTAATGATCACCTGACAGTCTACAACTGCATATTTTCTTTTGTGAAATTTGTCATGTTACTATTTTATATTTCTGGAAGTAGCTAAATTCAATAAAAACTACTTACTGAAGAAGACCTAAAATAAGCTTTCTAGCAACAATGTTTATGTACTACCATTTGAATAGTGCAACTTGTTTTAAATGGACTTTCCTTTGATACATGGTTCTCTACAAACTTGGTCCACATAAGGGTAACACAAATCCTCCACAACAATGTGTGATATATTAATTTCTCTTAATAGTATGTTTAAATTTATCATATATTTAAAATTATTTGTTTGTTTAAAAATACAGAATTTTATTGCATCTTCATTTATTAAATAATGTATCAATAGACAAAAATTGGTATCTAGTTAATTTTATCTGAGTCCTATATTTTTCTGATATCACTATTTGAGTTTTCTTTCAGTTTATATTTGCATGGCATGTTATTATATTTATTTTTATTATGTTATATTCTTATGCAAAACCAAGTTTTGAAAAATTAACTTGATTAACCATTTTTCTTCATTGATTTCTTTATTAGTACATTTTATATACAGCTCACAATCACACTCAGCATGGGGGAATGTGTACCAGTATATGACACAAGTTAATTGTCATTTTTACCCATATCCCTACACACCCCCACCAACCCCACCCCCCTATATACATGTTCTTTCTTTTTCTTTCAAATAATAATTATTCTTTCCCCTCATTACTTTCCCCTACCACATTCCCTTTGAATATTTCCTATTTCACAAAATCTATCATACATTCTCGAACTCATTTACAATACCGTATCTTTTCTCTGATATGAGAACCTTTAACTTTTTGTAGAAAATATACCTTTTGGTTTAGTATCAGAGATGTAATTAAGTTTGTCTCAAACCTTTTATTTTGTTGTATATTTTATTTATGGTACATTATAAGGATATTTTTCTCCTGTAATGCTTTCTTTTACATTGAATTTTCTTCCTTAAATCTCCACTTTTTTATTTTGAATCTTCCAGTAGAGACGTTAAACAGTGTATTTCCCCCCATTTATTGGTCTCCTTGGAATTTCTGTCGCTATTTAGCTTATCAAAGATTAATAGTTAATTTACTTTCCTCTTCTGTTCTCTCACTACCCAAAATGAGTTTAGTAATTGTAGTCATTGCTATAGCCTGGTATAATGTACAGTGTTTACATGGGCTTTACTGCCGACTTGAGGGAGAAAAGAGGACCTTGGAGAGGAAAGTGGTGAAATTTGAAGTAAGACTGAATCATTTAGATACTGATTCAATTAGTATAATAGAACTAAAGCCCAAGCTCAGTTTGAAATATAGGTGTTTAATATCTCTAAGGATAACTTATAATTACATTAAATGGTTAGTTCCTAACTCCTTTTAAGTCATCTTTGGGGGGAAAAAGCAGCAACAGAGTTGGAAATGAAATGGATGGTATGTTGACATAAATTATAGAGTGGGCTTTTCTTTTTTTTTTTTTTCCCTTTTTGAGACAGGGTCTCGCTTTGTAGTTCAGGCTGGCCCTGAGCTCACTATGTAGTCCAGGCAAGCCTCAAACTCAGCAATCCTCCTGTTTCAGCCTCCTGAGTGCTGGGATTACAGGCGTGAGCCACCATGCCCAGCATCATATGTGGTTACCAGGGATCGAACTCAGGACCTTGTGCTTATGAGGCAGGCACCGGAACCACTGAGCTAACCCTCCGGCCTTAGAGTGGGCTTTTCTTGAAAATATGCAACATTTTCACCTCAAAAACAAAAATACTCTGTAAATATGTTTGATCACTAAAGCTCACCAGCATTATATAAACTTTCTAAGGTTTCTTCTACTTGTTTCACACAACACTATATACTTGGTTGCCAGAAGATTATTTTCTTGAACAAATTTAAATATAAATGATCTGTTCTAAGATGTTAGAAACCAGTTTGCTATATATAATATATAACACATATAAAGATATATATGTTGCCCAGTTTAGTTATAGATTTAGGAGAAGAATCTCAAGAAATTTTTAGTTTTGAAAGTTGATTTGAAAGGAGTATAGGAGTTCCAACATGGTGGACAGTGAGTACCAGAAACAGCTTCTTCAGAAGAAAGTGTGGAGAATCTGGAAAACAATGGCTTGGAGAGGAAAGGAATGGAGGTTAAACAGGGACTGTGAGGGATCTGACAGAGGATAAGAAAATAGGGCTGAATGATACAGAAAAACCAGATCGCACTGCAGAGGTGAAACGGAGCAGCGGGCTGCCAGCTGGGAGGCAAAGTGAAACTAACAATATTTTGCTCTCAAAGAAACCTGCATCAGCACCGAAAGAAGCATCGACAGCTGGAACTAGGAATGCAAATGAGGGACAGCGCCCCCAGAGCAGCCTTCCGCAGTCCAAATGTCCATCAACTGGAGAGTGGATAAAGAAGATGTGGTTTTTTTACAAAATGGAGTATTACTCTGCCATAAAGAATGACAAGATCGATCCATTTAGGTGCAAATGGAGACATCTGGAGGATATACTAATAAGTGAAATCAATAGATCACAGATAGACAATTCCCGGATCTTCTCTTTGGCATGAACACCTGTAG
>PVIC010035622.1:0-18961 GCA_004025085.1 Thryonomys swinderianus
AAAAAAAAAAAAAAATCTACTTCGTTTATTTATTTCTGCTGCTGGGAAACTGAACCCAGGGTCTTTGCACTCGATTATACCCCCAGCCCCTTTTTATTTGGAAGCAAAATCTCACTAAGTCACTCAGTGGTCCAGGCAGAGGTCAAATTTGCGATCCTCCTCCCTCAGCCTCCCAGAGTGCAGGGATCACAGATGTGCATGCATATTTCTTCTATGCCAATTCCCCCATCCCAGTCTCCACTAGATGTCACAGACGCCTCTCCCCTGGCCCTCTGGATCCTGTCCCTGCCCCCACTCTGTTCTCCTGCAGCCTGTGACCACCTGAGTAAGGTCAGGGTCCTCCCAGCCTGAGCCCCTTATCTCCTCTACAGGCAAAAGCAACATTCCCACCTGGAGTAGAGACCCCCAAGACTGTAGAAACCAGGTCCTGTCACCTCCCCTGTGGTCCCAGCCCAGTCTCTGCTCCCCAAGCGGTCCACACCCAGCCTCCACACTCCCTTCCCCTTGCCCGGAATGTCCTCCCGCAGCCCCAGTGCTGCGGCTGGGTCCTATATATTCGTTCATCTTTCGTGCACCTCCTTCCCTTCTCAAGGCCCAAAGCCAGCACCTCCCCAGCTGCACCCCACGCTATCTACGATCCCCATTTGTTTATTCTGTTCGCTTACTGCTCGCCCCAGACTGAACTTCAGTAGGTCCTGGTTGCCACAGTGTCCCGAGCACCCTAACCCGTACAGGGCACATGAATAACACTCAATAAACACTGACGACAGGATGAACTGCCCCACAGGCTGGCGCTGCCCAGCGGGGACCATCGGGTACGGCTGGTGTCCTGAGAGTTAAGACAGTTAACCTTCTGGCAGGAAGCAGAGCTAAACAAACAGAACCTTCACATGACCAGGCGCAATCACCCGACTATAATAAGGGCCGCGAGGTATCGGGAACTTTGAAGGCCCATTCATTGTTGACTCCTTATCAGGAGCTATGTCAAATTCTCGTGATTAATTTTATCGTTCCTCAAACAACACTCTGCCAGGAACCACTGGATGACGGAGGATGTGTAGCAGGCTTGTTTCGGGGTGGGATTACAACTCAGGAGGCGTTGATGGATTCTGGGGTACAGGCAGGAGTGCTCCCACCAGGAGGGACTTTCAAATGTGTCCATGCTGCCTCCTGGCTTTAGCAATACCTTTCCTGTCCAGGGTATGCTTGCCTGTATTTTCCTCCACCCTGAGGAATAAACCTACATCCTGTATGCTGAACTACATTCCCAGTATTTTTTATTTTGAAACAGGGTTTTGCTAAGTTGCCCAGGCTGTGCATGAACTTGCCAATCCTCCTGCCTCGGCCTCTCAGAGCACCCCTGACCATCTCACACAACCTTCAAGGCACATTCTTTCCCCTCTGTGGGCCTGCACAACACACACACACACCCGGCAGCTCTCATTCCAGCTGTGACGATTCCTGCCTGCCACTATCTGATGACAGGTCTTTTCGCCTACATTTCTCTGGGCTCCCTGAGGGCAAGCCCTGGGCAGACCGAGTCCCTTCTGTCTTCTTCAGTCCTGCCCAGGACAAAGTAGAAGCGAGGCATTCGCATAAAAGTAGGGAAATGAATTAGCAGGATAAAATACATGAGTAAATATATTAAAGAGACGGTGGCCTGGCCACTGCCATTCTCCTAGACCCTGTCTGGACTCACCCAAAGCCAGAGGGAGCGTGTGTCCACCTGGGTGGATACACAACCCTCCCAGCCTAGCCCTGCACCTGCTGCTGGTGGTAAAGCCCAGGGTGGCCCCACTTTGCCCGCACCCCCTCTCCTACACTTCCTGCCTTACTCTTCCCTCTGGCCCAACCTCCTCTTCCCTCGCCTCCTTCAGGCCCACGTTCCATGGACGTGTCTCAAAAAGCGCCACCAACCCCAGCACCTGCTGTGAAATCCCACTGGCCCCTCCCACCCTCCTCTGCTTTCTTGTCCTCCCTAACCCGTCCCCCAATGGTTCCTGTACCACTCCTGCGCCCACCTCTTTCTTCCCCACTGGACTTTAGGCTCCTGTCACCAGTGAGGGCCTGGTGTGCAGCACAGCAGGTGCTGCTGTAGACCAAGGGAATGCTCAACCCTCCTCCCTCCCACCACTTGAACAAAGCCCACCCAGTGTGTGATTTGCTGGACTTGGACAGGCAGGTCTTGAGGTCTTCCTTCCTGTGTGGCCTTGGTGGGAACCTTCCTGAGCCTTCGTTTCCTCGGTGGTATCATGGGAGTAGCAATAGTTGCCACTGCTTGGAGGAGAAAGCAAGGAGCAGTACAGACAGCCTGGCACAGAGAAGGCACTGGGGTCTGACTGATTTCCCTCCTGGCAGAATGGAATGCAGTGCCCAGCCCTGCCACCGTCTCGGCACCAATGTAGTCCAAGATGCCACACAGTGACAAAG
Organism: Thryonomys swinderianus; assembly: GCA_004025085.1. Classification (NCBI taxonomy): domain Eukaryota; kingdom Metazoa; phylum Chordata; class Mammalia; order Rodentia; family Thryonomyidae; genus Thryonomys; species Thryonomys swinderianus. Next base: position 2,431 of record PVIC010035622.1, read on the forward strand.
ACCTCATATGCACCTCAGCCACGATCAGGAGCCTCCAGCGACTCCCTTTGAAAATACTCTCGGAGGCCCTGCCTTCTACCGGCACTGCAGACCCAACGTGGGAACCAGAATGTTGCCCAAAGGCACTTGCATTCAAGCTGGGGACCCACAAAGTTAGTAAGACAATGTGGAAATGAGGATAATGCCACTAGACACCAACCACTGGGACCACTGGGCCAGGGGCACCAGTTAATTATTCAAAATGTAGAATTCTGGGACCCACTTCCTATGGGGGAAGAGTGGGTGGTGGAATTTCACAGCAGGGTGGGGGTGAGGCCCAAGAGTTTCTGCTGCATATTCAAGTGTGAAACTCACTCTGAGGCAGGATGGGATAACAGGCCGGAAGGGAGTCTGTGAAGGCCTTGCTGGGCCTGGCTCCCTTGAGTCAAGCGATGAGGACAAAGAATGGATTTGGCAAAGAGTGGGAGAAGGCAGTTCTAGGGGCAGGAACATCAAGTTCGGGGGCAGACAGCTTGGCAGTGCGCAGGAAGAGCGCGGAGGCCAGAGAGGCGGGGGTGGGGAGGAGGGCACAGCCCGTGCTGCAGGCTTGTGGACGCCAGGCACGACAGAGGAGAGCTCGGAAGAGCTCTGAGTTGGAAATGACCACTCCCCTCCCTGCCTGTCACCTCACATCCCGGGCCTGAAACACAGGCTTCCTCTACTCTCCTGGGGCCAGAGGTAGGGGTAGGGCTGCCTGCGGGAGGGTTCAAGGCTCACATATTTGTGTGGCAGGCCCCACACCCGTTCCTTGCTCCAGAGGGCAGGACAAAGAGGAAGTGCTGAAAAGGAAGGGGCTGCCCAACCTAGGCAGCTGTGGTATTGTGGAGGGCGGAGCCCCAAGTGGCTGGAGGACCTTTACGGATGTGGAGATTTGTAAGAGAAAAGGGGTTTTGCTAACAGACTCTCACCTGGGGCTTCCTGGACCTCAGCGGGTCCAGAGCTGCCCCTGGTCAGATAGAGACAGGTATATACACAGGTGGGTGCAAGAAGGAAACTCCTGGAGAGTCCCAAGGCCTGGCTAACAGGTGAACTGCACTCACTCATAGTCGCAAGGAGTCTCTCTCTGACACAGAGTAGTGTCACAAACACGTCAGAGTCACACACAGCCAGTCAGAATAGTCACCAACATGCACAACTGCACCACTACACACATGCTACAGTAACACACGAAGACCCAAAAAAGTTAACACACAAGTTCTGCCAGACATCACAGAAACACAGAGAACTAGAGAAAGTCCCAGATAAATGACATTTACACAGAACCACTAGTCTCACCAAGGCATGGAAGGCAAAAAATATTCACACAGTCACCAAAGAGAACCACATGGTTTTAAAAAAAAGTCATGGGGAACCCCAGCTATGTCACACACATACGCACAGACGCATGCACACTTAGGGTAAATTAAGTCATACAATCAGCACACATTTCTGCAGCTCCTCTGTCCTCATGGTCGTCACCATCTGGAAGGAAGACCAAGCAAAGGGATATGGTGTCACCCTGGCAAAGCATCTCCACATTCACACAGCCGTGAAGGACTCAAACACAGCAGCTCCAGGGCACCGGGGACACACCTTGACAGCACAGTGGCCAGGTTTTGAAATAATGCACAGGACACGTTTTATAAACTGTTACCGGAGGAATCAATGTTAGTCCTCTCAAAGTCAAGGTTACACCCAAGGTCTCAGGAACCAGGGTCCCAGGCCCACCGAGAGCCACAAGGGGTCTCTGTCTCTGTCTCTTTTTTTTTTTTTTTTTTTTTTTTTTGAGACAGGGTCTCGCTTTGTAGTTCAGGCTGGCCCTGAGTTCACTATGTAGCCCAGGCAAGCCTGGAACTCAGCAATCCTCCTGACTCTGCCTCCCGAGTGCTGGGATTACAGGCGTGAGCCACCACACCCGGCACTGTGGTATGTGGTATTGATTGCTGGTGGGCATGAGTCTCCACGCCCAGCATTATATGTGGTTACCGGGGATCGAACTCAGGACCTTGCGCTTGCGAGGCAGGCGCCGGAACCACTGAGCTAACCCTCCAGCCCTCTGTCTCTTTCTTTACAGACACACACAAAGCCACCGAGAGTCTAAAAACCCTAGGCATGTGCAACAGTGTCACAATCAGATACACTCAAGGGCTTTCACACAAAGAATCAGAAGTGAATTACAGACCAAACCACAGAACACACAGCCACACGCACACCGAGACCCAGACACACAACAGTGGGCACATGCTGGTCCTTTACACTTGCACACAGCTGAATGAGTTTCAGTTGTGAACTACAGGTGTACACCAGCACAGAGGGTTATGGCAGACTCACCGGAGTCACAATGGGACGAACACTGGTAGTTCACAATGACACGTGGAGCCACAGATGTAATTAATGGCAAATTACAAACACCAACAGCTAAAGAGGGCAATTGCTACTGCACACTAGGAGCCCCAGGCACTCATAAACACAACACCAAAACACAATCAGACACACTTGGGTAATGTGTATTTGCACAGATGGAATGAGAAACATTACACACATACAGTCAAGCAGGCAAAGGGCCCCAGAAGCGCACAGTCACAATCAGACACACACCGACAAGTAAAGGTACTCTAACCCACACAGCCACAGACGTAGTGCGTGGCAAGTACACACACCTACACCACGGAAAAGGCTCACAGCTGCTGCACGCACACTAGGTACTTCAGACAGACCCACAGACACGGCCAAGACAGGCTTCATAATCGGAAACACACATGCACACCAGGCCAGATAGGAGAAGGGAGGCAGGTTCGCGCACACTGGACCCGGGAAGATCTCGAGGGGCGGTCCCCCGGCCACGCGGAACCCCCACCCCCAGCAGCCGCAACCGACGTGGACAGTGGGAAGGGGCGCGGTCAGGAGGGGCCGCTCAGCCTGCCCTGGCTCCACGGCCTATGGGCCCAGCCAGGCAGGGGCTGGTCCCCGTCCTCCCTCCATCCCGGGCCAGCCTCGCGCCACTGCCCCTGAACGCTCGGGTAGGGACGATCCAGTCCGAGTTTGGGGGTTGGCTCCCCGCATGAGGCGCCCCCAGGACCCCCGGCCAGACTTCTGCAGCCTGGTGCTAAGCGGGCTGGCAGCGCCGACCACCCGACCTCGATCCCTCTCCCCTCGCGCCCCACTCCAAGCCGGCCGCGGGCCCGGGTCTGGGCACCACCGCTCCCGCTCCCCGCCCCCACCCGGGGCCCCCCACGTGCACCGGCCCCGGACCCCGCGCCTCCGCCGCCCTCTGCGCCCCCGGCGGCCTGCTCCTTACTCGAACATGGATGCGGCGCGCGCCCGGCCGCAGGGCAGCGCCCGGCCGAGGGGGGCTGGGCTGAGCTGGGCGACCCCGCGGGGCACCGGCCTCGCCAGCCTGGGCCGCCGCCCCCACCCGACCCCGCCGCCCGCACAAAAGGCCGGAGCCGCCGGAGGCCGCCGCGGCGTCAGCGACACCCGGCTCCTACGCCCGCCCCGCCGCGTCACGGCACCGCCCCCCCCCCCCCCCCCGGCTGGAGGGAGGACGGGGCGGGGCCCGCGCGGGCTGGAGGCGGAGGGGCGGGCCGGCGACCCGGCGGAACGGGCAGCCTGGAGACTAGGGAGGGAAACGGGGTGCGGGCAGGGCGAGAGACGGACGCCGCAGCTCCTGGGCGCCGCACCGGACGCATCTCCCTCAGACCCAGCGAAGTCAGATCCGCTCAGGCCCGGAGGGGCCTGCAGGCTGGCGCGGAGGTGGCGGTGGCGCCGCGCTGTGCTGTGGGTGGGTTGGGGGAACCAAAGCTGGAGGGAAGAGGTGGACGTGGAGGCCTCCGTACTCCCCTCCCGGCCTCTGAACCCCAGTTCTTGTACCAGGGCCTCAGACTAGACTCGCAATTCAAATCCAAATCCAGCACCCATATCTCTGACTGCTCCCACGTGACGTGACCTTGGACGAATCCTCCTTGGTGTGGTCATCGCACTAGGACAACCTAAGGGAGGGCACCATCAGTGAGGGGAGGCCCCCCTCAAAACTGGGAGGTGATCTGCTAGGCGCCGAGGCTACCCTACAGGCTGCGGAGTGGGAAGGACTGTTGTTCTGCCAGAGCAGCACCCACCCTTGAAACCACTGCCTGCTGGCCTGCTGGACTCCTGCCCAAGAAGAAAGAAATGTGAATTCCACTGGCCCAGGAGTCCGTGCACAGGCCTTGAGCCCCACCTCTCCAGGGTGAACTGTCTCACGCATGCACACACACTGGGCCTAGGCAAGCACTACCGGGGGTTAACTACCAGGGGGCTACATCCACAGCCCTTTATTTTTTTAATTTTTTAAATTTTTTTTTTTTTGAGACAGGGTCTCGCTTTGTAGTTCAGGCTGGCTCTGAGCTCACTATGTAGTCCAGGCAAGCTTCGAACTCAGCAATCCTCCTGTCTCTGCCTCCCGAGTGCTGGGGTTACAGGGGCAAGCCACCACGCCTGGCACTGTGGTATGTGGTATTGATTGCTGGTGGGCGTGAGTCTCCACGCTCAGCATTGTATGTGGTTACTGGGGATCGAACTCAGGACCTTGCGCTTGCGAGGCAGGCGCCGGAACCACTGAGCTAACCCTCCAGCCCACACAGACCTTTATTTTGATAGGGACTTAGTGAGTTGCCCAGCCGACCTTGAACTCAAAGTCCTCCTGTCTCAGCCTCCCTACTAGCAGGGATTGCTGGTATATGCCACCATGTCCAGATCCTTCTTTTTTTTTTTTTTTGTGGAAAAGCTCCATTCCCATCCCGCCCTGGCTCTTAATCTTTCTCCTCAAAATCCCTGCCTGATTTAGTTTTGGTGGATGCCAAGCCCCAGCCCTCTGAATCTGATTTCACCCTACATAGGACCTGTCGTAAACCCTGTCAGCTCCACTTAACGAGTCAACATTGGACATGGTGACCCATGCCCACCAGCAATCTACCACATACCACAGTGCAGGGTGTGGTGGCTCAAATTTGTAATCCCAGCACTCAGGAGGCAGAGGCAGGAGGATTGCTGAGTTTGAGGCTTGCCTGGGCTACATAGTGAGCTCAGAGCCAGCCTGAACTACAAAGCGAGACCCTGTCTCAAAAAAAAAAGAAAGAAAAGAAAAGGTCTTAAACTCTAAACTCTTTCCCTTCCCCCTTGATTTCCCCAACTAGCTCCAGCCTTTGTTTCCCGGCCAGGACCATCACATCGCTTTCTTCTTTGGTCTCCTGTTCCTGCCCTTGGCCCACAGTCTGTTCCTATCCACAGACAGAGGGACCCTGTGAACACCTGAGTCAGTCAGTGGCACCCAAGGCCCTCAGCAGTGGACCCCATCTCCCCTCTTTGACTTCAGTTCTTCCTCTGTGGTCTCCATTCCTTGCTCGTTGCCCAGCCAGCCTGCCTCCCTGCTGGTCCTGCACCTCACCAGGCACGTTCCTGCCTCTCTGCTTCAGGACCTTTGCATTTGCTCTCCCTTCCACAGGGGATTCCCCCTCCACCTTCAGAGATTAGAGAAGACCTCTTCCCACCTTATTCCTGTGTCTCGATTCTATTTTTCTCTGCCTATTTCTTCGTTTAAAATAAGTTTACATTTTTTCAATATTAATTTTATCAATTATTAATTTCAAACAGGAAAACACATAATAGCCATCTCTGTTCCTGTGACCCATATGTAATCAATGCGAACATTTGGCTGTGTTGCTCCAGGAGGAAATGAACTATGACAGTCAAAGGCCTACTTCCCATCCCCCCTTCCTCTGTCAGAGCACCCAAGGTCCCCTCTGCCTTGAAGTCAGTGTTGGCTCTTCCTGTGTGGTTTTTCTGTCCTTTTGTTCTACATCAGGATGTACCCACTAATAATACACTCTAGTAGCTGGTGTTCTTTTTAAAAAGATACATGGCTAGGCTCTCAGTGTATCATTTTGCAGCTTGCTTTTCTTCATCATCATTTCTGAGATTTCTCCATAGTGGTGCAGAGTTCTGCTTCATAAGCATTCACTCTTACCCAGTGTCCATTGTTGGAAGAAACCACAGTGCACATTTCTACTCCCAGCCAGTGTACGTCTTTCCTTTTTCCCCTTGTACCATTGCACCTCCCAGTTCCTGTCTCCTTGGACTAGAGGTAGTGAGTCTTTGCAGAAGTTTGTGGGGTTTTTTTTTTAACTTTTTTTTTGTCTGCAGGTTTCAGCAGGAAATACCTCTTGCATTGGCCTCTAGTACATACTTAGAAATATATGTCATGTCACCAAAGTTGCAGGAAACCACACTTATTCTCGCTACGCCTGCTCCATAGCATTGTTTTTAATTCCACTCTACTTCCGTTTGCAAACACACTGCTGATTGCAGTTTACCAGTTTACACTGGTTCTACAGCCCGTGTGTGGCTCATAACGGGGGTCAAGTGGGGAGCTCCACTCCATTCTTGCTAGACTGTGCTTAATTGAGCTCAGAGTCAGCATCACGATGTACATGCCGAGGTTTTGTTCGTGCATCTACTGTGTGAGTTTGTCGCAGCCGGTGAGGCCATGACTACACTCAACATGTGGCCCCCAACCTGCACAGTGACAGCCACAAGGATCCCACCCTCCACCGTGAGAAAGGAGGAAAGGAAAGAGAGACTGAGAGAGGGTCAGAGACGATACAGAGACAGACAGACCCAGACCCTCTTTCCCCTCCCACCACCCAGTCCCACTACCCAGGTCTAACCTGTCTTGGGACAGACTTTCCAGTTCTGGGGTCTTTAGTCGCCGTGAGCGGGGGGGTGTTGGGGTGCTGGGCAGTGACTCCTCATCACTGGATGGCGTGATCTGAATGGTAGGCACCACCAGGAAGCTCCACGACCCAGGGGCCAGGCGCTGTACTGCGCCATCCTGTGCTTGCTGCCCCTCCGGTGGAGCTGGGGAGTCCCGGACACCATCTTGGTCCCCTGGCAGCATCCAAGGCAGCAGGGGCAGGAGCTCAGCCATGAGCAGGGTCTTGAACAGCCCCGTAACCTTTAGGGCAGAAAGAAGGCAGGCGAGGGAGAGGGTGTCTGTCCAAGACCCTTCCCCTTCCCCTCTGCTGTGCCTAGACAGATGAGCTATGACTAGAAGCATAGCTTAGGAGTCACAGAGATCTGGTGAGGGTCCACCCCTGCCAGTGTCCTCCCTTGTGACCCTGAGTCTCACCTTCTTCCTCTGAACACCAGAGAGGGCCTGAGGGAGTGTCAGAAATCCCAGCCATTCGGAGTCACACACAGTGAGGGCACAGCAAGTATCTGTTCGTGTCCCTAGGCTGGCGATGTTTTCTAAGCATCCACTAAAGCCATGCCCTGGATACCACCCCAAAACCCATGTTCTACCCAGATGCAAAGCCTAGAAGGAGCCAGGTCTGAGTAGGCCCCAGAAACCACTGGTTAAATGGAGAGACAGAACCCAGGATTTCCCTTCCCTGTTTGCCCAGCAATTGCCCCTCCTAAGACAAAGCCCCAGTGGCCAGTGGCTGCGGCGGCCTCCACAGCCTGGCAGTACCTGTGGCTGTAGCTGTGAGGGTGGTGGCCAGGTGGGCCTGGGCAGGCCAGACAACAGCCTATTGGTGACAGGGCTTCTTGGAGTTCAGCTGCCCACAAAATAGAGAAAGAGGGCCAAGCGACCTGGACACAGTTCTGCTGGTTGCAGAAGACCCTGACTTTTATAGGCCAGGGCGGGACCTGACCAGGCACACAGGACCCCAATATTACTCTTACCTTATGGGTTCTTACTCCTTCTATTCTCACAGGGCTCAGAATTGTATGATGAACGCAGAAGACCTGGCCCTTCTTTTCTTCTTGAGTCCTGGCTAGGCCAGAGTCATGACCTTCAAGCCAGAATAGCATGCTGGGCTGGAGTCCAGTTACTCTCTGGCCACCTGTTCTTGGGATAGAGGATAAAGAAGGGGGTGGAGTTCTCCCCTATGGAGGAGGCTGAGGAAAGCCACTCCACCTTTCTCTTCTTGAGAGCCTAGTGAGGAGAGGGCTCTTCTTACTCTAGGCCTCTAGTAATCCATCCCTTATGTTGGCCTATAGCCAACTACAATTTAGCTTCAGTTCCTTAGTGACATCTGAGGAATCTCAGTGGAAATGACAAGTAGGTATGTGGCCAAGTAGACCTAAAGCTTGCCATGGGAGTCTGCAGCAGGTGGAGATCTCCCACTCCAGGGTGTCTGGCTGCCAGCTTGCCCCTCGCCTCACCTGGCACGGCTCACCCCAGAACTCACCCTCTGTCTTTGCACGGTATCAGTGTCTTCAAGAGATACAGTGGTTGGGCTGGAGATTTAGCTCAGTGGTTCCGGTGCCTGCCTCACAAGCTCAAGGTCCTGAGTTCGATCTCCAGTAACCTCATACAATGCTGGGCATGGTGACTCACACTCACCAGCGATCAATACCACATACCGCAGTGTTGGGCACTGTGTCTCAGGCCTGTAATCCCAGCACTCAAGAGGCAGAGACAGAAGGATTGCTGAGTTCAAGTCTTGCCTGGGCTACATAGTGAGCTCAGGGCCATCCTGAACTACAAAGTGAGACCCTGTCTCAAAAAAATAAAAAAGAGATATAGAGGTTAACTCAAGATTCTCAGGGGCTGAGAATCTTGGGTAGGCTGAGCTTCCAGTGCATACACTCTTCCTTTCCTGATCTCTGCCTTTGCAGGCCAATTTCTTTTTTTTTTTTTTTTTTTTTTGAGACAGGGTCTCGTTTTGTAGTTCAGGCTGGCCCTCAGCTCACTATGTAGCCCAAGCAAGCCTGGAACTCAGCAATACTCCTGCCTCTGCCTCCTGAGTACTGGGATTACAGGCGTGAGCCACCATGCCTGGCACTGTGGTATGTGGTATTGATGGCTGGTGGGCGTGAATCTCCACGCCCAGCATTGTATGTGGTTACCAGGATCAAACTCAGGGCCTTGCACTTACAATGTAAGTGCTGGAACCACTGAGCTAAATCTCCATGCAGGCCAATTTCTGAATAAGGTTGATGACTTGAGTTAGAGTTGTGAGGAAAAGAAAGTTCATTTGAACCCAATGACCTTGAAAATATGAGAAAGTGCTTGTGTACAAAAATGAAATCTCAGGGGCCGGAGGGTTAGCTCAGTGGTTCCAGCGCCTGCCTCGCAAGCGCAAGGTCTTGAGTTCAATCCCCAGTAACCATATACATGTAGCCTGAACTACAAAGCGAGACCCTGTCTCAAAAAAAAAAAAAAAATCTCAAACGGAGCAGGAAGACCCTCATCTTCCTCACCCTAAAAGCTTTGTGCATTGAAAATCATCAGTCTGTGTTGTCAGCTTTCTGTGACTGTAACAAATACCTGAAGTAATCAATTTATAAAGAGAAAAGGTTTTAGTTCACAGTTTGGAGGTTTTAAATCTGTGATCAACTGGCCCTGTTGCTTTGGGCCTGTGGTGAGACAGTACATCATAGTGGAAGCACATGGTAGAGCAAAGCTGTTCACCTCATGGCTAGGAAGTGAAACAAAAGAGAAACAGAAGCCACTTGGGTCCTGCTTTCCCCATCAAGAGCACATCCTTGAGGTGCTGACTCTTGAGGTTCCCTCCACTTCCCAGCAGCACGAAGCTGAGGACCAAGCCTTTATCACAGGGTAGGGAGATATTTAAGAAGCAAGCCATGGCACACTTTTATTCCATTATCTCTACTTTCCATTTTCAGAGGAGTAACAGGGAGACCGCCCACCAGAGTCCCAGGTGACACACAGGGCTGGGCTGAGTAGTCTAGAGTATGTTCCTTTACATAGAATTTTCCATGTGAAGAGTTGATGCACAGAATCTGTGTTGATAAAACTATTTTTCACTCCTATGTGAATTCAGCAGAGTGTGGGTATGTGTATTTCTGACAAACTGAAAGCAGCAATATAAAGTTTATAATCTCCACATCCATCAAGATTTGCTATCTTGATGTTTGTTTCTGTTTCCAATGAGCTGTGACTTCTGGGTTTTTTTCCCCTGAGTATACCTACCTGATAAGTTTAGACCTCTAATTGAATCTCATCCACATACTGTGTATACCCATTTGTCTGATTTTGAGCAAACCCTTCCCATATTGTTTACCTCCAAAATCTCAACTCCTCTCACGTTCTAGCCTCACCTTTTTTGCTCACATCCTGACAGTTCTCCACTGGGGCTAGACTGAGCTCCATTTCTACAAAAGGAATGCATTCCTGTGTGCAGAGGGTCTGTGGGCCAAGTAGGACCATCCCCTCCCACCCATCCTCCAGCTTCATCTCCTAGACAGAAAGTAGTTGGGTCTTTGCTTTCTGGTGTCTTGGATGAAGTGCTGGGGCTCCCACAGCAAGACACCAAGCCCAAGGCCACTTCCAAACCCTGAAGGTGAACCCTCTAGGGAGGAAGCAGGGTGGACCTTGAGCTATACGGGAGGGATAAATATGGTTTTGCTTTTCATTTTATGAACTAGACTCTTAAAGTCTGAGCCACCCAAGAATTTCTTCTTTTTCTCCAGCTTCCTTCTGAGCAACTACTTCTCTACTTTCTTTCTCATTTCATATATTTTATTCTCACTTTGAATACTCTGAAAGGCCCAAGATATATTGTAAGAAAACATGCCTGTTCTGCTTCTCAAAACTTAAAGAAGTGCCAGAGGGTTAGCTCAGTGGTTCCGGCGCCTGCCTCGCAAGCCCAAGGTCCTGAGTTCGATCCCCAGTAACCACATATAATGCTGGGCGTGGAGACACGCCCACCAACAATCAACACCGCATACCACAATGCCGAACGTGGTGGGTCACGCCTGTAATCCCAGCACTCGGGAGGCAGGGACAGGAGGATTGCTGAGTTCCAGGCTTGCCTGGGCACCATAGTGAGCTCAGGGCCAGCCTGAACTACAAAGCAAGACCCTGTCTCAAAAAAAAAAAAAACACACACACACAACTTAAAGTTACTCTTCTGAACATTTGAATTCATTTCTACAAGGACTTGTCAAGGCCACATACAGTTCTTTCTATAGAAAATCGCTGCTTTGGAGGTATCTATAATGCTCAGGGGAGCTTCCATCCCACCTGGCACCCTCGGACACCAGACGCCATTCTGGAATCTCCAACGCGGTGGTAGAAGCTCCATCTCCGCCATGAGGAGGAAGGAAGGAACTTCTGATCAGCTGCTTTTCCTTGTTTTCCGCTCTCCCATTGGTGCACACGTTGTCAGCCACTCTTCTGGAAAATGGAAATTAAGCCACAGACGTACAGACATGCTCCCTGTAGTCACGGAGTGTACAGCTTTCATTCATAAAGCAGAGGAGATGTTATTACCCACCTCAAGGGGTTGTGAGAGGTTGTAATGAGATGATGCTCAGGCTGGGCTTGAGTTCTCTAGCTATTATTTTACCATCCTAAGGGAGTGTCTGAGTAAGCATCCATGGTTCACGATTTCAACAACCAAGACACAGGGGAAACAAGGTGAGGAGTAATATCAAAATTCTAGAATGTCTGTCACTTCCCCACATTAGCTTTGTTTAGCGCTGGGTGTTTTTTATACTGTGATTGGGAAAATTCTTAAAATGAGAGGGTGACACATACATGTTTTCAAAAAAAAAAAGAGGGGCGGAACTGGAACAATTCTATTTTAGTCATAGTCTGGTTTACAAGAAGAGCCCTCCATAGAGGCAGATTTCACTTGGTATGGCTCATTCTTCCCCCCTGTTTTGTATATTGGGATTATACATATATTTTTGTTTTGTTTTGTTTTTGCTTCTTGAAAAAAATTCAAATACTTAAGTATGGCTAACTTTAATAAAAAGCAGCTGATTTGGCCTCTGCAAGGCTGAAAAATGTTAGGACAGGGGTGAGTAACTGGCCAGATCGCTGGAAGAAGCATGGACTGCTTAAGGAACGCATACTTCTAGGGGAAACTCAGCTTTTGGAGTAACCCAGGCTGTGACACGCGGTGTGCAGACACACCCACAAATTCACTGCACTTAGAATGTACTGGAAACTTACAAAGTTTCCACCATCCATCACGAGATGAAGTAGCAAGAAGAGCCTCTCCATACTGACTGCCTGATCCTGGACTTCCCAGGCTCCAGAACCGAAAGCCTAATGGAGAAGCCACAACCACATTTAGCCCCAGGGGGCGCTGACTAGGACTCCTGAGCTCCTGGAAGTATTATTCTGTGTTTTAATCTGTGTATTGGTGGCACCCATGGAAAAAACTAATTGTGTGTATATGTTACATCTCGATAAATAGCTAAAAATAAACAAAACTTTACCGACAGTGCAATGTGTCATCAATGTTCAAGCTTTTTAAAACAGCTTTAAGGAAGTAGAGTTGATATATGACAAACTGTACACATTTAAGTTATAGAATTTGATAATTCAATTTTAACCAGGTTATATGCACATGAAGCCATCACCATAGTTAAACTAACACACCCACCACCCCATAAAGTTTCCTTCTGCTCCCTGGGCCAGACCCACATCACTCCATCCCCAGATTATTAACATTTTTATTTAAGAATTTTTGCAGCCAGGCATGGTGGCTCACACCTATAATCCCAGCACTCAGGAGGCAGAGGCAGGAGGATTATAGAGAGTCTGAGGCCAGCCTAGGCTACATAGTGAGCTCAGGGTCAGCCTGAACTACAAAGCAAGACCCTGTCTCAAACAACTAAAGAAAAAATAACAAAAATAATTTTTGCAAATAACAGCATACTCCTATGTGTTTTTTTTTTCAGGAATTATGCCAGACCAGGAAGGGCAACTCAGAAACACACACGCTCTCCACTCACACATGACTAGAGGATGTCTGAGAGCTCAGGAGGGAAGGCTGCAGAGACAATGAATGTCAAGAGTCCAGGAAAAGGCCAGGAAAGAATGTGCATGGCTGTGATCACAGACAGACTAAGCCTTGTAGGCCCCAAAGGCCTGTTCATCTGGACTGACCAGCAGTCACTTGTTTTGGAATACAAAGAATAGGAAGAACAACCTGGAAACTGGAACCTTCCTGGACTTGGCCAGCACTGAGCCCTGGGGCCAGGGACTCAGCGCATGCTCACTTGTCTGCGCAGGAAGCTGCCCGCCGGCCTGCCACGGAGGAGGCAATGACTTTCCTGCTGTCCTCCTGGCTGGTGTGCAAAGGAAGATTAAGTAACTCACACAGACACATATTCTCCGGAATTAAGAACTTTACTGGAAACCAGGGAGATTCCCTGCTAGGCAGAGGCAAAGCTTCCTCCAGTCCCCTACAAAGCTTTTCAGCGAGCTGCCCAGGAACAGCCGGCTCGTCTATGAGCCAGATGTAACTCAGCCCACAGTGATGGGACTAGTGATACTTCAGATACATAAATAATAAGATGAAGCAGTACAGTAAAAGATGGTGGCAGAACTTTGGTGGGGGTATACAGAGCTTCACTGTACGGCTCTTTCAGCTATTCTGTGTTTGCAAATTCTCACTAAAAAGTTGGAGAAAAAAGGATATCCACCATAAAACAAAAAAAAGATAAGAGCTATAGTAAATAAAAACCGTAGCTGAAGAATACTCTATTGAAAAGTGCCACTAGGCTAGGAAGCCAACTACACTTTAAAGCTGAAATAAAAGAATTATCAAAATGGGGAATAAATAGAAATAAAAAGCCACAGAACCCCAAAGACAATGAGGTGATCTTGAAAGTAACTGGAAATAAAAGACAGATTACGTGGTGAAACCAAAATTAGAGTCACTGTGCATTTCTCGACACCAAAACATGGGAATAAGAACAATACTTTTACTGTACTGAGTGGAACAGCTCTCAGTCTAGAGCTGCCTTTCCCGCAGACCTTAAAGAGTGGGGATGGAGATGGAGATTCTGAGAAGCAAATATGCTCCCAGGAAAAAAAGTTAGAAGGTTTTGCTATAAAAAAGAGGCCGGAGATTTAGCTCAGTGGTTCCGCCACCTGCCTAGCAAGTGCAAGGTCCCTGGTTTAATCCCATAACCATATACAATGATATGATCTTGGGCAATGGTGACTCATGCCCACCAGCAATCAGTACCACACCCCACAATGCTGGGCATGGTGGCCCATGCCTGTAATCCCAGCACTAGGGAGGCAGAGGCAGGAGGATTGCTGAGTTTGAGGCTTGTCTGGGCTACATAACGAGCTCAGGGCTAGCCTGAACTACAAAGCAAGACCCTGTCTCAAAGAAAAAAAGAGAGAGAAAGAAAGGAGAGACAGAGAGAGAGAGAAAGAAGGAAAGAAAGAAAAAGAAAGAAAGAGAGAGAGAGAAAGAAAGTTTTGCTCTAAACTCAGCTTCTCTACAGGAAACTTTAAAAGATTGGGCTCAGGGGGAAGAAAAGCATTATTAGAGCGAAAGTATCAAGTGTAGTGAGCAGTAATAAGAATAAATGCATAAGCAAATCTAAACAAAGATTTATAAAAATACAATTTGGTTTTCAGCCTTTTGAAAAAGGACTAAAATATATGCTAATCGACTAGGCATCAAGATGCAGACTGTAATTAAAGTGTTTTGAAGCCTTTGTGTTGTCCCAAGAAAAATTACTGGCAATAAACTTTGACACATGAAAATGAGTTTAAAATACTAGAAAGAAAGAAAACGTGTAACATCTAAACTCAGAGAGGGAAGAAGATGGACCAGAAAATTCCTCAATCTAAAACAAGCACAAAAGGTAAAATAAGAAATGGGTAGCCAGGCTTGGTGGCTCACGCCTGTATTCCCAGAACTCAGGAGGCAGAAGCAGGAGGACTGCTGAGTTCGAGGCTTGCCTGGGCTACATAGTGAGTTTAGGGCCAGCCTGAACTGCAAAGCAAGACCCTGTCTCAAAAAAAAAAAGAAATGGGTAGGGGACTAGGTCTGGTGGTGCATGCCTGTAATCCTAGCACTTGGGAGGCTGAGGCAGGAAGATCACTAGGAGGAGTTCCAGGCCAGCCTGAACTACATAGCAAGACCCTGTCTCAAAAAAAAAAAAAAAGAAGAAGAAGAAAGAAATATGAGTGGAATGCGATAAACAGAAAATACACAAACTACTATGACTGAAATATTGAAAACATATCAACAATTATAATTATGTGGACTAGCTGCTTCAGAGATAGACTGCAAAACTAAAACTAGAAAAAAATCTAGCTACCTGGCATTTATAAGATAAATAACTAATAGATAAGAATAAAGGGAAATTGAAAATCAAAATATAGTAGCAAAAAGCTAGCATCGCCGGGCATGGTGGCTCACGCTTGTAATCCCAGCACTCGGGAGGCAGAGGCAGGAGGATTGCTGAGTTTGAGGCTTGCCTGGGCTACATAGTGAGCTCAGGGCCAGCCTGAACTGCAAAGCAAGACCCTGTCTCAAAAAAAAAAAAAGCTAGCATAACTTTTACCTCAGACAAAAAGGTGCAAAAGCAATAGACATCTATCTATAAAGGCAAAGACAGCCATGATGTAGTAACAGCACATTTGGATGCACTAAAGAACACACGTTACCCAATCAGGAAGGAATGTGCATCTTTTCATCACACAGACTATTTACAAACACTGACAAAACTTTGGGAAGACTGAGAGAGGAAGCCAAGAAAGCCCCATCCTACCAAGATCCCCAAGCATCTCCTCCTGGGCGAACCCTTAGCTCAGTCCTCAAAGTCTCCCCGGCCTGACACGCACAGGAAGTTCCTCCTCCCAACCTGAGATTCAGCCAGTATTCTGTCCCTGTATAAATCTACCCACTTTTCAAATTCCAGCTTCAGGCTCTCCCCTTCCCCCCCTCCCCTCCCCCTCCCCCTCCAAACACAGTACTCATTTGACTTTTTGAACAGCAGGAGCGTTTGCCCTTCCCACACTTCCTTTGGTCTACCTCACCAAGATCCACCACCTCAGAGGCCCCATTGACAGGCAACAGCCTCTGGAAACACTGCTGCAAGAATCCCCTTTGAGACACTTCCTGTCCTTAGCTCTCAAAACAATACATTTCTCTGGGAAAACCTTTTATTATCACCTTGAGTCATAGCAAAATATTCACCACCGTTTGGAATCTCCTGATAAAATAACAGTTCCCAAGGGCATGGGCCTGGTATTAGTCACAGAGTCTTGATGCCAAAAGTCTGTCCATGAATGAATACATGTCTGTATTTTTCTCTTAACACTTTTATTCACCTTTCAGCCCCCGGTTTAGCTACTCCCCTCCCCCCGAAACTGTTTTGATAGCCCAAGCAAGGTGGATCCTTCCATAGTGTGGTGGGGTGTCCTAGTTGTTTACACTGATTATGCAAGTCACTGTGCATCTGAGTAAACTACTGTTAAATACATCTTTTCCACACTCCCGGCGCTGGGACAGGGCAGGTTGAGTCTCAGCCAAACTCTCTGTGTGCCAGCACAGTACTTGGCATGGAGCTGGTGCTCAGGACCTTCCTTTTTTAAAAAAACATTCCCCAGGCTGGAGATTTATCTCAGTGGTTCCAGCACCTGCCTCGCAAGCGCAAGGTCCTGAGTTCGATCCCGGTAACCACATATAATGCTGGGCGTGGAGACTCACGCCCACCAGCAATCAATACCACATACCACAGT
>PVIC010035623.1:0-18937 GCA_004025085.1 Thryonomys swinderianus
AAAAAAAAAAAAATTACAAAGTCACCCATCACGTGAAAAAAGAAGCACTAGAACTGGTTTTCACTGAAGTCTGAATTTGGCAGGGCAGGACAGGTTGGTTAAACACTGTTTCTTAAATGAGTAACACTGGGGAACAAAAGGACCCAGACATCATGCAGAATTGCAAGAGCATAAAGGAAGAGATCACAGCAGGGGGCCTCCCCCACTCTGAAAAGGAGGGTTTCAACTTGGACAGCTTCTGAGAACTGAAACCCTCCACTGTCCTGTTGGATACAGCACCCTGCTGAGCACCTATATCTGATCTCTCTCCCTTCTCAACTATCCTACTTTCTCAGTTGCACCCTCGTCAGCCCCAGCATCCGATTTCATTCATCAAAGTGTACGAAGATCATTAGTGCAAGGGAATAAGCAGGTCAACTGCAAAGGTCAGTGACCAACATATTGATGGGTTTTATTTTCAGTTTTTTAGAGGAGTCTGTTATTGGCAACTTCTGTCACTATTACCAGTGACTCCAGATCTGAGAATTAGAATGGATACCTCCAGCCCATCTAATCCTACAAGAACACTCCTTAAACAACCTTTGAAACATGGTTGCACCACAGACTTTAGATCTAGAGTATCTGGTTTTCAATCTCAATTCTGACTTCCCTGTGATTTTAATGAAGTTACTGAACACCCAGATCTCAGTTTTCTGATCTAAAAAATGGGGTGCTAACAGCAGAACTACTCAGAGGATCAGCATGAGGAATAAATGAGTTAATACTTTGAATGGAACTAGACATCAAGTCTTAGCTATTATTATTACAACTGGAGCTGCTTAAACCACTGGAATGCATGTCATTTCATAGTAAATACATTCTGACTCTCTAGAACATAGCTAGGGTTCATACATAATAAATAATCGTGACATTATATACCTTGGCAGCAAAAACAAACCTAGCAAACACAAACAAAAAAGCCCACTCCTTTGTGCTAATAAGAAGCAGTCCAGGTTAGCATGCAATGTTGTTGAGTTCAATCTCTTGGTGGAATGTGTTTCGCCAAGAATGTCTAATCCTGCATTTGTTATAAACTTGTTGGGATACTTTAATTTTAAGCAAATGAGTATGTAAAATTTTGCAGCCTCAATTTTTGCCTGCCAAAGGGTTCTTAAAACTAGGATTTTATGACCTGCCCAGGAGACCACTTTGGCTACAACAGCTGGGCTGCTCTGTGCGCTCCTGGGGGCAGTCTTCAGTTCTTTTTAAAACATGCTCATAATTCTCTTTTAAGAAACACATACTTTAGCCATTCTCCCCTACCTGTGAATTCTATGAAGTTAACAAAGAAATTAGTGGAGAAAGAGTTGTTTATAAATGGTTGTTACTTCTCTACCTAGTTTTCCTTCATAAGATCTAACTCTGAAGTCCATGTACCCCCGCCCTGCCCCCTTCCACACGGAATGGTAATGAGAGAAGCAGCAAAGGAAATGGGGAGGCACAAGGAGAGGGGAGGCCTCTAGCACAGAAGAAATCTCAGCAGAGAAACAGAGATTCTGAACAGCTGAGCACAGAGAACTGGACTCAGATACTAGAAAGTAAATTCTGGAGCCTCAAACAGTCCTTTTGGGTTGTGATGGGGATTGAACCCAGGTCCTTGGGCATTCTAGACAAGGACACTAACACTGAGGTCCCAACATCCCAACAGCACCTGAAGCCTCCCACAGAGGAACTGCATAGTCAGACAAGGGGAGGCCTTCCCGTCCCAGAGGAGCCTGGTGGCTGGGGGAGGGGTGCCACAAACCAGAAAGAAGGCTAGAGGCACATGGCTTCCTCTGATTTTAGCAAGAGAAACTAAACAAGCCACAAGAGTATGTGGGAAAGAGGAAGGAGCCCCTCTTAACAAGGCCTTTTGGGCCCCAGCTAGGAGGGTGTAACTGTCGGCTTCATTTTAGGCTAGGGATTAGTGAGGTGCCTGACCAGCAATCACCTCCACCAAATGTGCATCTAATGGGTGTCACTTTTCAACCTCTCACCCACCTCTGGCCAAGGAGGAGTGACTAAAGCCAGAGGCTTGGACTGGACCAGGCAGGACCCTGGAGCTCTGCTGCAGACTCAGGCCCAGAGCTCATGAAACCTGACACCCAGAGAGAGAACCTGAAGGAAAGAGTCACAGCCAAACAAACACACCCTTGGCTGGAGTGCGAGCCTGAGGCCTGAGGGAGGCTGCAGGCCCTGCTGGGGGAGACGCCAGCTGTTCTGCTCCCTCCTCTTCAGAAGCAGGATTCTGGGGAGGACAGACTTTCTGCTTGAGAGGAGTCAACTGTTCCACCCACAATTCTGAGAGCTTCTTTTACGAACCCTTGGTTGGCGAAGCCTATTTCGTGTCATTTGTTGAAGATGTTTCAGTGTCTTCTACAGGCCAGATTCTCTGCTGAACTCACAGAATTTGCTTTTGCTTCTCTATCACTTTTAACCAGTAGTGGACCACAGTGAAGGTTTTGTGCTGTAGATAATCCACAGAAATGACCTAAAATTAGAAGGTTTTAGTGTATGAGTTAGATATTTTTTTCAGTACGGGAGGCTGTACAAACTAGGGAATAGTAACCTGGTAGATTTCAAGCCAGAGGCTCTGGAGGTACTGAGCGGCACTACTCCCACAAGCTATGTGACAAGTCACTCGACATCTCTCAGCTTTAAATAACTCATCTGTAAAATAGGATAATGGTATTTATATAAAATGACTGTTAAGTCAGATAAATTAGGATCATCTATTTAAAGTTGTTATGATAGTGTCTGGAACATAGTGATTGGCTTAGATGATAATGAGTATGTGATGCTTAGACATTGATAATTCTCCAAGTAATCCTATTAAAAATTATTTTCAAGAGACTATGGCATAGTGCTTCATATCTCCATTTTAAGTTGCTGCTCAGCTCTTCTGCAAGGATCAGTAGCTTCATTTTTCCTATTGGTACCAGGTATGTGCCTAAGGCCTTTCTCCTCTGTAGTCTCTTCCTCCCTCCATGTTTTCATTTTCACATGAAGAAGATGTGACAAATTGAAAAGAGCATCCACTCAGCATGCCAAAAACTTGACAAAATTAATAACTTTTGGAATATTTTTCTACAAGTCCGGTCTCAATTCCAGAAATAAATCACACTAATTTTATTGCTCTTCAGACAGAGCAAGACATTTGGATCCTGACCTTTGAAGTTTTTTTCACGGACACATTCAAAGATCTGTGGATTGAAATTTTACATGGGATGAAGTGAAATAAGGTAACAATAAAATTCAAAAGACAAAATGTATGTGCTTGAAAAATTACAAAACACATAATTAACCAGGTATTAAAAACTTAAACACAAAGCTTGTCTATCTCTTGTGAGTTGATGAATACTATATTGTTTTGGCCACATGACATTTCCATCAGTTATAATATTTCTAGACTCTTGTCATATCATAAAGATCTACTTCAACATACATTCATTCATTTACTGTTTACTGAGAAATTGCTCAGTGTCAGGAGCTGAGCTAAGTGCTGATGAGATAAACAGACAGTTATTTTTCACCTGTTATTTCATAGTCTGGTGGGAGGTTCAGAAAAATAAAAGTGGATTATAGAATGGTGTAAGAGGGAAATACAGGGGGAAACACAGGATGCTGTCAGAGCCCTGTGGGAGAATACCTGCCCAAGGCTAAAGGGGCAAGGTGTTCCCAAGACCAAACCTCAAAGGAGAGACTTAAGGTATATGCAAGAGTGAAATTGGTAGGTGGAGGAAAGCATGTTACACTTAGTATCAAAACCAAGTAGACTGGCACAGAGACCGGGGGCTCAGTGGGATCGGTGGAAAACAAATCTTTCCACTGTGACCTGAGTAGCAGCAAGGAGTGAGACCAAAGAGGAAAGTAGAAATCCTGCAGGGCATTTATCTGAATCCCAGAAGTCAATGAAGAGATTTAGGTGAAGGAGTAATACAATCAGATCAATTAATTTAAAATCACAGGAGAAAAAATGGGAAAAGAGAAGGAAAAGTTAAGAAACAGTTGCTTAATAGGCAACAATGGAGGGAAAAAGCAGACAAATTCAGAGAACTTTAAGAAAGAAGTCAAATGAACAAAGATTTGCTTTGGATAAAAGAATGAAGGAAGGTGGGCCAGAGGGTTAGCTCAGTGGTTCCGGCGCCGGCCTCGCAAGCTCAAGGTCCTGAGTTTGATCCCCGGTAACCACATATAATGCTGGGCGTGGAGACACGCCCACCAACAATCAACACCGCATAACACAATGCCGGACGTGGTGGCTCACGCCTGTCATCCCAGCACTCGGGAGGCAGAGACAGGAGGATTGCTGAGTTCGCGGCGGCTTGCCTGGGCACCATAGTGAGCTCAGGGCCAGCCTGAACTACAACGCGAGACCCTGTTTCAAAAAGCAAAAAAAAAAGAATGAAGGAAGAGGCTGGAGATTCAGCTCAGTGGTTCCAGCACCTGCCTTGCAAGCACAAGGTCCTGAGTTGGATCCCCGGTAATCACATACAATGCTGGGCGTGGAGACTCACGCCCACCAGCAATCAATACCACATATCACAGTGCAGGGTGTGGTGGCTCATGCCTGTAATCCCAGCACTCGGGAGGCAGAGGCAGAAGGATTGCTAAATTCGAGGCTTGCCTGGGCTCCACAGTGAGCTCAGGGCCAGCCTGAAATACAAAGTGAGACCCTGTCTCCAAAAAAAAAAAGAATGAAGGAAAAAGAAAGAAACCAAGAATGAGATTTGAGTGACCATACACAACAGAATCCTTGGGCCTCCTCCCTGCGCAGTGGTCTCCTGAGAACTGTTTGGACTACTCTGAACATCGATCTGGGCCGAGTCTTTGGGTCCCTGGGAAGGTCCCTGCTGGGTCCAATCACTGCGCGGTGATGTGGTCTGGGCTGCTGAGCCTGTAGGAAGATCCCAGCACAACTGCTGGGCCCACTCACTGAGCAACCCCTGTGAGGCAGGGTCCCTGGGCCTCCTTCCTGAGGAGACACATCTCATGAGAACTGCATCTTGAGGCCATACTCACAAGTGAAATAAATAGGACACACATATGTAAATATCATAGCATTTGTCTAGTGTGAGAAACTGAAAGTGTAAATGAGGTCCAGAATGTATGATAAGTACTGTGAAATAGGAAGAAAATGTTCCAAGGGGAAGGGGAGCAAAGAGGTTGGGGTCAGGCAAAGGAAAACATTTGATGGCGAAAAGGAAAAAAATGGAAACGGAACTTGTGTATATATAGGGGTGTGGGGGCTGAAGGGAGAGCAGGGGCATTGGTAGCAAAATATGTCATGTACAGGTACAAATTCTCAATGATGAATGAGATCATAATGTATACCTAAACTGTACCAATAAATGAAAAAAAAAAAAACAACACCACAAAAAAGAGGCTTGAATTTCTTGCTTTGGAACCTGGCAATACCACCGTTGGGCCTTCGCACTCTGCCTGGAATGCTCTTGCCCTACCTGCGGCTTAGGCTCCCTCTCTCATTTCAGTCAGGCTCCTACTCACAGCCTGGCACACTGGTGCACATCTGTAACCCCAGAGCTCAGGGGCTGAGGAAGGAGGATCACAAGTTCAAGCTCAACATGGGCAACTTAGCAACATAGCAAAGTCTATCTAAAAATTAAAAATAAAACATTTGAAATACCTGGAGATGTTATGGTCCTGTACAAATAAATAGTTTCTACTTAAATAGTACCTTCCTAGAGGTCTTCTTTAATCCCTCCACATAAAATAAATGCCAATCAGTGTACAAACCCTGTCTCTATTATTCACTATCCTTTTACCTATTAATATCACTGAGGAGCGTTTATTTCCACCCAATATTTTCCATATTTGCTTATTCAGTTGCCTGTTGTGCCCATCAAAATGGAAACTCCATGATGGCAATAGCTTTTTGGATTTTGTTTAGTGTCGTGCTGGCTTTAATAGACTCTATGCACACACTTATAGTCTCTGCATTAATATATACTGAATTAAATTTTATTTTTCTTAATATCCATCACTCCTCTAGGACCCAAAGTAATAACGATAAGAACCATGCTCTCTGCTCCTGCAGTACAATAAACAGTGTGCCAGTCTGTTTATCGTACACAGTGATGTATACAGGTGACCTCCTGAAGCCACATGGGGGTCAGGCATAGTGCAGAGCAAGGCAGCATCAGAAAAGCTGGTCCTCCTGAAAGCTGGTCCTCAGAGCTATTTATAAACTGGGTTGCTCCTTCTCAGAGGTCTGTGAAGCATCATTTCTTGTGAAAAATCTCATATAAAAACAGCCCAGACATTTCCTAGAGCCAAAAGCTAGTCTAACTCACAAGGTCGTAAATGAAGAGCTGATGTGCCTGGTGTCAGCCCCTCAGGCATGTCCCTTGCCTTGCCACTCCCTCCAAAACACGGGATGGGGAAAACATCAACTGATGAGGCATCTCGTGACTCACACCAACAAAACCCATGAGGGAAAGAGGTTTTCAGTAAAGGGAATGACTAAGGTTTTATTTGCCGCACAACCCCAGAGCCAAAACCTGGTGAAA
Source organism: Thryonomys swinderianus (assembly GCA_004025085.1). NCBI lineage: Eukaryota > Metazoa > Chordata > Mammalia > Rodentia > Thryonomyidae > Thryonomys > Thryonomys swinderianus. The sequence goes on from PVIC010035623.1 coordinate 6,549, forward strand.
GAATGAATATATATTAAACAGACACAATCCCAGTATCAACAAGTTTAACTGTAGAACCCTTTGTTTTTACAGTGCAGATACCATTCCAGTGTTTAACCAAAAGAACTGCCAGGCTCTACGGGTGGGCAATGTTGGAGAATCCCCTCAGAAATGGCAGGAAGGCCAGTGATTCAACGAAAAGTACTCAACATTGTAACTGCTTTAATTTATTTTTAGTCACCATAAGTCACTTATTTGGAAATTTCAAAGAACATTAAGGAAAGTGAAACTGTGTTTCCAAAAGCAGCATGGGTTTTGAAGAGGACAAGAAATATTCATCAATGTTAACTCTCATTTTTTAGATGAGGAACCTGCAAATTCAACTATAAACTCTAGAAGAGCATAGAACAAGTCTGTACTATCCACTAGAATGTGAGCAGTATTAACAATGCAGAGGCACATAGTAGGTCTCCTAGAAATAGATGTGCAATGAAAAAAATGAATGAATGGAAACCAAAGCAGAGGTATATCCTCTTCAGCCAGCTGAATTTTGGTGGTTGGCACAAGCATCCTAAACCCATGACCACTGATCCTCCCACCTTAGAGTGGTGGTTAATTAGGAACACTGGAGCCAGACTGCCTCAGCTCCTACACAGCCCCACCACTTATGAGCTGTGTGACTGTGGGTGGGTCTCATAACAACTTTGAACCTCAATTTCCTCTTCCATAAAATGGAGATAATCACAGACCAGCTTCCAGGGAGCATCCATGAGAATAAAGTAAAGAAACATTCATAAAGTATTTAGAGAGTGTCCAGCTCACATGCTCTATACTCATGGGCTTATACACATGTCATACTCCATGCTAAGATTGGACTAAATTAGCTTTGTCTCTAATGGCTCAGCAGTTTGTCTTTTATGCTCCTACTAAGCCCTTTGAAAAATTAATCTGAGGCAAAGCCTTAAAAGTGTTACATATAAATTATTGTTTTTAGTAGTTCTTCACTTTAAAATAAACTCAAAGGCTACCAAAAATTTTAGACACTGAGTCCAACAAGACAGTGTATGAAGGACAGAGTCTTTTTATTCCCAGAAGACCTGGAAGAGGACAGGTGACCTGTCTTGGTAGTCAGGAGCACAAAGGTTAGACCTTAACCATCTAAGTTTAAATGGTGAGTCCCCTGTTTTTTTTTTTTTAATTGTGTGACTTAGAGCAAGTAATTTCCCTCTGTGTTTATGCTTCTTCAACTGCAAAATGCATTTAATAACCACTCGCCACAGAAGGATGTGGGGAAGCTTTAATCCTTGGCATTTTACTGGAAATATACATATTCTTATAAACGATATTCATGTGAGTTCGAGTGAGTGTCCAAATATTCAGCTACATGGCAGTGCCGTAGTCTTTGCTATTGACTGTCACTGCAACCATACTGCAATTCCCAAGCCGCAGTGTGATCCCAGCCTTCACAGATGCACAAGGGATGCACAAAGCCAACTCTCATCAGTGGAATGGCATTCTGTGAAACCCAGGCTGAATTATGGATCTTGGGCCACACAACAAAAATGCAGGCAATTTTCTAGCCAGATACTATGAAATGAACCCAGTGATCCAAATCACTATCATTGGTGGAAACAAGTTCCTCTCAGCCAACCCTCTGACAAAAGTGTGCACAGCACCAACACCAGGGCCAGAACCAGCCACACTGCAACTGGAGGGTGCCAAGGGACAGACAACAAATTTTCTACCCTTCAGATTCACCAGGATCATCTTCAGCCAGTGTTGTGGCAAATCACAGTTCAGTTCAACCCAGAATGGCTCTGGAACTTTCACATCTTTTGATGCATCTTGTGTGTCCTGTCTCTCCTTTGTGAGTCAAGATGGCCTTTTCCAAGCAAATTTAGAACCTACACTCTGCTTGGATTTTTTAAAATTAAATCCTTTATTGGTATATTTTATATACAACTCACAATCCCATTCAACACTGGGGAACTGGTACCAGTATATAACACAAGTTAATTCTCATTTTTACCCATATCCCCACCCACCCACAACCCCACACCCACTATATACGTATGCTTTTTTTTCTTTTCAAATCATATTTATTCTTTCCCCTCATTACTTTTCCCTACCACATTCCCTTTGAATATTTCCTGTTTCACAAAAATCTATATCATACATTCTAGAACTCATTTATTTCTACAGGTTCTCATACCAGAGAAAAGATATGATAATTACATATCTGTGATCTATTTATTTCACTTATTAGTGTATCCTCAAGGTGTGTCCATTTGCACATAAATGAATGAAACTTATTGTTCTTTATGGAAGAATAATACTCCATTTTATAAAAAAACCCCACATCTTTATCCAATCTCCAGTTGATGGGCATCTGGGTTGTTTGGGCTATCACAAACTGATCTGCTATGAACACGGGTGCTTGGATTCTTAATAGTGTGTGTGTATAAATGTCCTTCAACTAATGAGCTTCAAATCAATAAACTGGTGGATTTTATAGAGCTAAAGTAGTGTTGTGGTTAAGAATTCATTGTATAAATACCATATCTTTTCTCTGTTATGAGAGCCTGTAGATGTAAATGAGTTCTAGAATGTATGATGGATTTTGTGAAATAGGAAATATTCAAAGGGAAAGAGGTGGGGGAAAGTGATGAGAGGAAAGAATAAATATGATTTAAAAAGAAAAAGAAAGCATATGTATATAGGGGTAGATGGTTGCAGGATGGGTAGGGATATAGGTAAAAATGAGAATTAACTTGTGTCATATACTGGTACAAATACCCAATGTTGAATGTAGTTGTGAGCTATATATAAAATGTACCAATAAAGAATTCAATTAAAAAACAAAAAAGAATTCAGACATTGGGGCCAGGGATTTGGCTCAGTGATTCCGGCACCTGCCTGGCAAGCACAGGGACCCTGGTTGATTCCTGGTAGCCACATAGAGCAGTGCCAGGCGTGGTGATTCTTGCCCACCAGCCATCAGTACCACATATCACATACCAGTGCCAGGCATGGTGCCTCATGCCTGTGATCCCAGCACTTGGGAGGCAGAGGCAGGAGGATTGCTGTGAGTTTGAGGCTTGCCTGGCCTACATGGAGAGCTCAGGGCCAGCCTGAACTACAAAGTGAGACCCTGTCGAGAGAGAGAGAGAGAGAGAGAGAGAGAGAGAGAGAGAGAGAGAGAGAGAGAGAGAGAGGGAGAGAATTTAGAATTGAAGCCAGAGGCTCCTGGAGTTCAAATCTCAGCTGTACCACTTATTTACCTTGGAAGAGGTATTTAATCTCTTTCCATGCCTCCGCTGCATATCACTAAAATATAACAATTACACTTATCACACAGGGCTTCTAAGGTACAAAATGATTTAGCATAAGTAAATCACTTAACAAATTTCCCAGCAAAAAGTAGCCCCTAGACTTAGGTTCTCTGTGGTTGGGAGATAATTTAGAATGGGGGGTAAATGTGAGGAAGAGAAAGAAAATAAAGAAGTTTTATGTTGAGCAGAATAGAAAATTGTATGTTTGTGCACACTGGTGTTTGGACTGGAAAAATGAGCCGGTCTTATTTGTTTCATTCTCAACAAATACCCCAGCATTGTCTTTGGTAAAGGTCACTTAGAGACTGTCCAGCATAAAGACTTTCAACTACCCCTTCACCCACCCACAACCCCACACCCCCTATATACGTATGCTTTTATTTCTTTTCAAATCATATTTATTCTTTCCCCTCATTACTTTTCCTTCACCTTGCATAACACTAAATCAATGAACCAGTCTCATTCAAAGTTTCCAAAACAATCACCTTTTGACTAAGCTGGTCTGGAAAATTTTATTAAACTGAATTTGCAGTTTCAAAAGGCTGTGAGTAAAAACATCAGATGCTCACCTACATACCTCGTGCTTCTCTGTTGTTGCACCAACTTATAAAAGGACAACCACAAGAACGATTTATTCATTACTGCATTAATGTATAGCACATGTGTATTTAGGAATACTCATTGCTTATCGTGAGATCAGGCATATGACTGCATTTAGGCCCAAACTTACACCATCAAAATCTTATAATTCAGCCCCTCCCTGCATCCCCAACCTGATTTAGGTCAGGTTCACTGCCTTTAACTTTCTCCATCACCACCAGAAATCTTGATCATAAAAGAAAACAGGTCACAGCACCATTATAGTATCACAAATAGTTCCAACCAAAACTGGGACTAGTACACCCAAGGCTACTATCTCCAAAGTCATTGCTCTTTTCCCAAGACAACTTGGGAAATACTTCTGAAGATTATGCCCTTTCAATAACTTGTAGAACTAAAATCCAGAATAAAACCCCAAAACACACCAATATTTCTTGGTCACATCTTGAAATAATAAGCGATCTGTCAGTATATCTAGGAAGATTTTGTGTAATTAGCACAGGATTTCACAGAAAGCTGAGCAGCAGGGCTATTTCATGACCCCAGTAACCACACTCATTGCTTAGGCCAAGGCCAAGGGGCATAGAAAGAAGAGCAAGTAAGTTGCCAGTATTCTTGCCTCAGGTAATGCCTTCTCTCTCTTTTACCTTATCCAGGGCACTCTGAGGGAAAATAGACAGGTGTAATTCTGCCTCCTAGGAATACAATGAGACTACTTTATCACACGCCAAGGGAAGATACTGCCAAGCAGAGAGGCAGGGAAGGGCAAAGCCTGGTAGCCTCATCATCTTCCCTTCCACTTCCTGTTCTACCTGGCATCCTCCAAGGCCCCTGACCAAAACTTTTCCCTGTATGGATAACATTAATGAAAGACAGTGAAATCTAACATGGTCAACGTTTTTATACTCTTAGCAACCCAGAAACTGAAATCAATTTAACCCAATAAAATTTTTATCATAAACAACAATAATGATAAATATTTGCTGAGTCCAGTGGCACACCCTTGTCATCCCAGATGCTCAGGAGCCTGAGGCAGGAGGATCACAAGTTTGATCCAAGGTTGGATAATTTAGGGAGACCTTGTCTCAAAAAATTTTTTTAAAGGACTGGGGATGTACATCAATGGTAGAATATTTGCCCAGCATAAGTAAGGCCCTGGATTCAATTCCCAGTAATAAAAATAATGATAATACATATTTATTGAGGATGTACTGAAAGCTACAGATATTCTTACAGGTCTGTAGGGAAAACAAGATCGATGAGACTCAGTCTCTCTTTTCTTTGCCCTGAACTGTGGGCAAGGGTGATCTGCTTAGTAGAGTTTCTGTTTTGTCTACCTGACATCATCTGGATATGAATCTACCTTTGCTACTTGGTAGCCACAAGCCTTGAGCAAATCACTTAGTCTGTTTCAGTTTTTTCCTATACAAAAAGAGAAAAATGATAAAGCCTTCTTCACAGGATTGCTGCAAGGGTCGACTAATATACAGGACTTAAAGTAGTGATTGCTACAGATAAGGTGCTCAGTAAATATTAGTTATTGCTAAGCTTTGATAGTATTTATATTGACAAACCAGTTTCATCATCTATGGAACACCTTGTCTTTTCAACTAAGACTCAAAGAATCTCACAGATCACCCTTTCAGTTTCCTCTATACAGCAAATGAAGTCCAGGCCACCAGTTGATATATTCATACCTTGTAATCAGAAGTCCTAAGATTAGACAAGACCCACAGCTTCAAGGTATAATACGCATTTCAGTCTAGTAAACTAAATGGTAAATCACTCTGCTAAGTCTTGTATTTCGGTGACTAGGATAAGGAAATGCGAAGCGGTGAGAACAATGCGACAAGAGCACTATGACATGATGTAGGAGACATTCTAAGCAGTGGCCCAGCTACTCCCATATATTGTATGAATGGGATGTATGATTCATGCATTCACTCCATTCTCAATGCATTTCACGTGTAAAAACCTGAAGATAAATGATTTGTTCAAATCCTCAGAGAAATCCGATGAGTTATGTATTATTTCATTTATAGTGAACAAACATAGGTGCAAAATAGCTAAATGACATGACCAGAATCACAGTTAATAAAAGATGAAGTTGTTTAAATCCAGGTAGGTAATCTTTCTTTGGAATTTCTTCTAATCACTCTGCTACACTGCCTTATGACCCTGAGAGGGAAATGTTCCTATTACGCACCTCAAGTGTATTTTTATTGCATCTAAGATTTAAAATTTTCTTGCCTGATTTTCACAATGAGTATTTATTGCAGTAATCATTTAAGGTGGCATTGGCGCGAAGGGGATGTGTATATGTTTGTGTGTATGTGTTGTACTATAGGGTTTTCAAAGCTGTGAAAGATGTATATAACATGAATTTATATTCAGTCATCTTTGAATGATTGCTGCCTGAAAGGTTTAGATTGCTCCAAGATCTTTCCTGTCCATACAAGTTGCAGTATTTTACTGGGGTGCAGCATTTATATATGTTTGGACCTCCCTTAAATTGTTATAGAGTTGCTTGGTGCTGGACGTACTCAGAAGTTACATGGACAAACTCTGAGCCAAAGATCAGAGTTTTAAAGAACTCTAAAGACACTCTCCAAAATTAAGTCCCATTTCTCATGCTTCTTAAGATTCATATAAAGAATTAGTGGTGTTAATGAGGAGGAAAGAAAGCAAATCAATGAATTACACTAAAGGTCTGGCATTTGACGTTGGGTGTATAATGTGTATAATGTTCTCATGGTATTAAAATGAATTATTGCTGGGTATGATGGCTCATGCCTATAATCCCAGCACTTGGGAGACAGAGGCAGGAGGATTGCTGAGTTCGAGGCTTGCCTGGGCTACATAGTGAGCTCAGGGTCAGCCTGAACTACAAAGCAAGACCCTGCCTCAAAAAAAAGATGAATTATTAACACTACTCAATGCAATACATCTTTTAATCTTCAGGATTCCTTACTCTTAAAAGAAAAGAAAGATATGCCGGGCGTGGTGGCTCATGCCTGTCATCCCAGCACTCGGGAGGCAGAGACAGGCGGATTGCTGAGTTGGAGGCTTGCCTGGTCTACATAGAGAGCTCAGGGCCAGCCTGAACTGCAAAGCGAGACCCTGTCTCAAAAAAATAATAATAATAAAAGAAAAGAAAGATGGCTCATTATCTCTTTCACCTAGAGAATTGGAAGGGAGAGGGTGAATTTCTCTCACTAAGTAGAGAAGGAAACTGAAGCAGTGATTTAAACCCTAAATCAGAGATTTAGAACTGGAAGAAATCACATCCCAAGGCCACAGGGACCTAAATTTGAACTCCCTGATTCTAGATCTAGAGATCTGTTAAAAAAAAAAAAAGTCCTAACAGACACAAAGTTGTATGTACTATTTCTGGATTCTGTATTGTTCTTTTGTGAGCTATGAGTCTACCTTTCAACAACACATAGTCTTGATTATTGGAGCTATATAAAAAATTTCAAGGGAAGTAGACTGATTCCTTGTTTATTATTCTTTTTCAAAATTATTCTGGTTATTATAGTTCCTTTGTATCTAAATTTCAGACTAATGCTATCTATAGCTACAAAAATTTACTAAGTTTTTGGTAGAAATTTTGTGAATCCCACATAACAATTCTGGGAGCACTGGTATTTTTTTTTTTACTAGGCTATGTCTTCATTGTGTTGTATAATTTTATGAGCATAGTATGTATCTGCATTTATTTAGATATTTTTTATTTTTTCTATCAGGTTTTATACTTTTCATCCCATAAGTCATAGTCACCTTGCTACCTTTCTTTCTCTTTTTTTTTTTAAAATTGAATTCTTTATTGGCATAATTTATATACATCTCACAATCACACATAACATTGGGGAATTTGTACCAATATATGACACAAGTTAATTCTCATTTTTACCCTTATCCCTACCCACCGACACCTCCCCACCCCCTATATATATGCTCTTTTATTTTCTTTCAGAATCATATTTATTCCTTCCCTTCATTACATTCCCACACCACATTTCCTTTGGAAATTTCCCATTCTACAAAAACTGTCATACTTTCTAGAGCTCATTTGAACCTACAGGTGCTCATATCAAAGAGAAGATCTGGTATTTTCCTGTGATCTACTTATTTCACTTATTAGTGTGTCCTCCAGGTGTATCCATTTGCACATAAATGAATGAATATTGCCATTCTTTATGGCAGAATAATACTCCACTTTTGCTACCTTTCTTTAAAAAAAAGATTTTAAAAACCACCATATTTCAAATTTTGATGTCCACACATTTATTTCCGATGTAGAAAAATACAACTGATTTGTGAAATACAATTGATATGTGACTTTGCTTAATCCATTTATTCTTGGAGTATTTTTCATAGATTTCTTGGAATTTTCTATAAAGCAATCTTGTCTTTTTTTTTTTTTTTTTTTGATTTTTGAGACAGGGTCTCGCCTTGTAGTTCAGGCTGGCCCTGAGCTCACTATGGTGCCCAGGCAAGCCGCCGCGAACTCAGCAGTCCTCTTGTCTCTGCCTCCCGAGTGCTGGGATTACAGGCGTGAACCACCATGTCCGGCATTGTGGTATGCGGTGTTGATTGTTGGTGGGCGTGTCTCCACACCCAGCATTATATGTGGTTACCGGGGATCGAACTCAGGTCCTTGTGCTTGCGAGGCCGGCGCCGGAACCACTGAGCTAACCCTCTGGCCCAATCTTGCCATTTTTAAAGGTGGTTTTATTTCCTCATCCTCAATCTGTAGTTCAGTATAGTACTAGAATTTCTAGCCATTTGCCTTTAGTTTCTGTTTCAAAATGGCTAGAAGTTCTAGTACTATACTGAACAGGAGTGGTAGAAGCAGGCATCTTTGTCTTGCAGAGATAGCATTACATCACTCAATCTGAGATTAGCTATAGACTTTTTACCAACACCCTTTATCAAGTTGAAGGAATTCTCTACTCCTAACTTGCTCAGAGGTTTTATCTTCAGTGGATGCTGAATTTTCTCAAAAAAATGTTTTGCATCAATTAATATGATCCTATAATTTTTGTTTGTTTGCAGTACTGGGGCCCTTGTGCATACAAGGTTGGCATGGTACCACTTGAGCTAAATGTCCAGCCCTTGATCCTGTAATTTTTATGTTGAAGGAGTACTGCATAATTGTATGTGATGTGTTATAGAATTTGGTTTATACATGACTGCCTTCAATTTGGTAATAATTATTGAAGATTTCTATAGTTATTGCTATAGCTACTCCTGCTTTAACTAATACTTGCATGATACACCTTTTTTCATCCTTTTTCTTTCAAAATGTGCATATCATTACATTTGCAAGGAGTTTCTTAGATAGCATATGAATGAATCTGCTTTTTAAAAATACTATGCTAATCCTTGTCATTTTTATACATTCAAAACAATCATTAGCAATTACATATGTTTCAAACTAACGTATTACTTCATTTAATCTTTAAAACAATATGTCCATTTCATAAAGGAGAAAATTGAGACACAAAGTACTTTGTACTTCATCTGTCTGAACTAGTTATCAAGCAGGGCTGCTTTGTTCTCTCGGAGCGGTTTGGCACAGGCTACATACTTTCTAGTGGGTCTACCTGCTCAGTGAGTTCCAGCTACACTTGCAAAAGAAGTGAATCGACAGCCTACAGGCCTGATGGTGCTGATAGCCACACATACCAGTCTATAACAGATCCTGTGACTGCTAAGATGGAGCAGGTGGAGTGCATCTACAGAGTGCCTTAGAACCCAGAAGTTCTAGAAATCTGGAGCCAAAGTCAAGTGACCATAGAAGGATCTCTGACTAATTAAAACATGAGAAGCAGGGCCTGAGATTTAGCTCAGTGGTTATGGCACCTGCCTAGCAAGTGCAAGGCCCCTGGTTCAATTCCCAGTAACCACATACAACAATACTGGGTGTGGTGACTCATGCCCACCAGCAATCAGTACCACATACCACAGTGCCAGGTGTGGTGGCTCATGCCTGTAATCCCACCACTCAAGGAGGCAGAGGCAGGAGGGTTGCCAAGTTTGAGGCTTGCCTGGGCTACATAGTGAGTTTAGGGCCAGCCTGAACTACAAAGTGAGACCTGTCTTTAAAAAAAAAAAAAATCCATGAGAAGCAGATCTCATTTTGGCCAAACAGAGAAGCAACATTCAGCTCAAGGGAGGCCCACCAAGGAAAACCCTGACTCCTTCCTTCCACTCTTATTATGGATTCCTCCAGGGAAAAGGAGAGAGGGTCCAGGATAGCAATCAGGGCAGCATCTTGGGTCTGGTCCAAAGCAGCCACACAAACCCAACCAGGGACCTAGGGCGGTTATAGCTTCAGGCTAAGATTTGGCAGGAATTACCTAAATGTGTCAAGGGGAGCCCAAAATTAACCTTCCTCCATTGCAATGAAGCAGTTTACAGGATGACTCAGAACAGAGAAGTGGGGGTCTGCACACAGTTGTGGCTTTCACATTTCACTGCTGTGGACATACACTGTTATACATATGTACGGAATATTTACATTTCCCACCCTCAAATTCACAGATTAGAAACTAACTCCCAATATGATATTTGTAGTTGGAGCCTGAGGGAGGGAACTTATGTACATCATGATGATAGAACGCTCATGAATGGGATTTAAAAAGAATTTAGAGCTCTCTTTTTCCTTGTACCATATGTGGACATAGCAAGAAAGCTCTGCCCATGAACCACGTCACCCAGTCTGTGTAGCTTGTCATAACAACTTGACTGGGACATATCTTACCACCCTCACCACCCATGCAAGATCTCTTGGAATGTGACTGAGATGAATGGCCTGATTCATGAAAAAAGCGATACAAAATTATCTGGAAAATGACCTTATTGCCACAAAGAGAAGCAAGCCTGGGACCATCATGAAGAAAAACAGACAGCAAAAGATGCTCAGAAAGTTCACAATCTATATTGTATAGATCAACCAAAAATGTAACCAATCAACCAAAATGCAAGCAACAGCCGTTGAGGTCTCATTTGAAACCTGAGTCCTTGGACGCTGTTGCCTGTGTGTCAAGGCTGAGCATAGTTCGAGTTAAGCAAGCTGACGTGCAGTAATCTAGTTTACAAGAACTGAAACCAGATTCAGGAAGGTTAAGATACTTTCTCAAGGTCATCCAGCAAAAGTGGAGCCAAAGCCCAAGCCTAAGGTCTGTTTTCAATCTGGGTCCTTTGGCCTCTGATAATGTTCTCTGTGTTCTACCGCACTCCATTGTAAAAACAGACAACCCTGATTGGTAAGAACACAATTCTCCTCCCTCCAAAAAACAAGCCACAGTGACTTCCCTGAGGGTAATCCACAGTCCCTGTCTGAATTAGTTTTCTTAGAAGTGCTTTGGCTGTCTAATTTCAACTTTATAAGACCTGCCTGTTTATAGAAAATGACCACAATGCATTTAGCTGATAGGACTGTAAATGAAGTTCTCTCCTCAAAAAAATCTACTGCAAGGTTGGGTTATATTATTTTTACACTTTGTTGGTAAATGAATAATTTTCTTAACTGTCATTCTAAATATGTGTAAGGAGACTGAATTGGAGGAAGTATTCAATAAGAATGTCGTTCTCGCAGAGACCTTGGTATCATCGGAACCACTCTGAGAAAATGTGCCCAAGATGGTGATTTAAATATAAAATGTGGGCTGGAGATTTAGCTCAGTGTTTCCGGGGCCTGCCTAGCAAGCACAAGGTCCCAAGTTCTATCCCTGGTAACCACATACAATAGTGGGTGTGGTGACTCAAATCCACCAGCAATCAGTACCACGTACCACAGTGCCAGGCATGGTAGGTAATTCATGCCTATCATCCCAGCACTCGGGAGGCAAAAGCAGGACGATTGTTGAGTTCAAGGCTAGCCTGGGCTACATAGTATGCTCAGGGCCAGCCTGAACTACAAAGCAAGATCTTGGCTCAAAAAAATAAAAATAAACATAAAATGAAATGTGTATCTTGGGCTGGGGATTTAGTTCAGTGATTCTGGCGCCTGCTTCACAAGCTAAGGTTCCAAATTTGATCCCCAGCACATATACACATGCGCACGCACACACGCATACACACACAAAACCCAAAATATATAAAATGTGTTTATTATACCAAATTCCTCTGTCAAAGAAATGGGTCTAAGAAGGTTCCCAATGCAGAGATGGATAAGTTTTATTCATTCCACCCAAGGCAAGGCTGCAGGTTCATTGACATGAATTTCCAGAATGCATCAGAAAAAGGCATAAAGGGCTGGAAATTTAGTTCAGTGGTTCTGGCACCTGCCTTGCAAGCTCAAGATGCCTAGTTTGATCCTCTGGTAACCACATACCATGATGCAGAGTATAGTGATTCATACCCACCAGTAATCAGGCATGGTGCCAGGCATGGTGGCTCATGCCTGTAATCCCAGCACTTGGGAGGCAGAGGCAGGAGGATTGCTGAGTTTGAGGCTTGCCTGGGCTA
>PVIC010035624.1:0-18959 GCA_004025085.1 Thryonomys swinderianus
TTTTTTTTTTTTTTTTTGGCTTTCTCTCATCCTTCTTGCCTGAGTTCATAGTATGATACTGGAGGTACACTTAGACATTGTCTTCTGTTGTTGCTAGTTACCTCATAGATTAATGGTGTTACAGTCCTCTCCTGATGTAAAACTCTCCTGTCCTGTCAAACTAGAGAACCAAATGCTGAATATGACCATTCGAAAATTCAAGGAAAAAGTATATAAATTCAAAAGATATTTCATGCTTTCTTGTGAAGTTTTCCTATTTCAATATTTTTCCTTAATGTCTTTCTCTTCAAAGTCATGTACATTGCTCTTCATTTCTATACAGTGATTACCATTTTCCTCTCTGAATTTTACCTCGATGTTCAATGTTTGTTTTTGTCTTAGAATCCATTTTTCTCCACCTCCACCTATCAACTGCATGAAAATCAAATAGCTCTTTTACTCCAGAATTACTTGACCTGGAATTTCACCGTAAAGGCAGAATGAATGAGTGTGTATTGTGTTATGTGTGGTGTGTGGATGTGTATTTATGTGTGTGCATAAGTGAAAAGGTCTGATCCCTTTTGTGGATTTTCCGTGTGAAGAGAAGGTATCAATTTCATTTTCTACTATCTTAAATCTCTATTTAGTCTCTTAAAATAATATTCACAAACATGGATTTATATATACATTCTAAAAAATAAACAATAATTTTCAGAGTATGTATAGTATAATTGTCTTTACCCTAATGAATATAGCTTTGAATATACATGCAGAACTATTTCTTTTAATTTTTTTATATTTCTGTTTTTATACTTTCCACAGGAACTTCAACAGGGACTTCACTATACTGTAAAAAGGGCTTATTATAGCATTCCCTCTATTTAATAGTGTCATATTTTGTTTGGCTTTATTCATATACTCTGGCAGAGAACCAGTCCTCATCAAATGGGGTAATAGAAGAAAATTTAATGAAGGGTTAATTTACAGAGAGGGCACAAGTAATGAAAAATAACATGAGATGATGATTTAGTACTTAGGCTAACAATAGTCAGGAGCCTCGAAGTTGTTAGAAAAAGATGTAATCAGTGAAACCAAAGAAAAGCTGGAGGCAAGTACCAGTCCATAGTAACTGGCTTTTTGTAGAAGTGTAGAGCCAGCTTGAGCAGGCCCAAATGATGGAATGTCTCCTGCCCTCTTTTTGCCTTCCTTTGTGTGCTGTATTCTCCCATGAGACAGACCCCAAAAGTGGCAGGGAGATCACCAGTGCAGGCGTTGTATGGTCAGTTCCCTGACAGAACGGAAGAAAGATGGTCAAAGAGAGAATGTAGGGAACAAAGGGAAATGATCTTGTGAATCTCTATTTCTATTTCCAGTTTATGAAATGTGCAAATATTTTATTCTTCTTTCATTTTCAATGTCTCATTAAAAGTCATTTAAAAAGGAATTATAAAAACCTTAATTATTGAAAACAGAAGGAGAGGACCATCAGTAGATGGTAGACAATACTCAGCTATGGAAAACAGGCATTAGTGGACAAAGACTGAAAAATACAGAAATTAGGACAACAGAAATAGGGCCATGACCTATTCTAGCACTGATACCAGTGGAGGAGAGAGCCAGTCCACCAGGGGAATCCTGTGGAACATGGTAATTGGCCCGATGTACAATGAGAATAAAGTGTAATGCTGAAAAATAGTATGGATTTTTAAAAGACTTCAGATAACCAGTAAAGGCATAAAATAGCCAGACAGCTTTAAAAAATTGAAAGTGCAATGTATATTCTTACCAATTATAAGATAAAGTCCATAGATAGTGCCTAAAGTTCGTATATTGAGATGTAATGACATAAACATATTATTTATAGATTTGGAGATAATCAAAAAAGAAGTACACATGGAAACAGGACATTTTAGAGTGTTCTTTCTGAAGAAACAGACAGAAAGTTAAAAGACTTTAGGCCATGGATTAGTTTCTTCTCATTGTATGCCTTCTCATTTCAATAACTTTAAAAATCCATGCATAATTTCAATAAATGCCCCATTCCTGTTTCCTCCCTTTGTTTTGCTTCCTTAGTTTACTGGCTTTCTAGAAATTAACTTCTCTGCATGATCACATCGATTATCTACCATAAATCTACTAATTCAGTCTCTTTTCTCCTTTTCTCAACTCTTTTAGCTTTCATTCTGGTTTTTCCCTCCCTTAAATCATGACACACATAAGCACACAAGCTCTCCACACGTTCATTCCTTTTGAATGTATCAAATGTAAGTCTCTCAGTGCCTTTTTCAAAACTGTTTCTTTGGCTTTAAATAGTTTTATGCTGTATCCTCTTTATTTTTTTCCAGACTCCATGACTCAGGATAATATGGACCTGCTCTGTGAGCTCTCTTTGGTTTCCAGTGTGTAAAAGCATTGCTCTTTATTATGTACCCAGTTAATGACATATCACTGTTTGACACTGTACTCATTCAACATTGTCTTGTAACATTTGCTCCCTTTTCTTTGTGTTTAATCATGCATTCTGAAGTTTGGAGAATTATGTCAGCTTATCTGGTCTGAATAGTATACTTTGCCTTTAGTAATTGAAATACTTGCTAATTGATCTTGTTGGCATTCTTGGTTCAGAAAACATTCAATGCTTGTGAAATGAGTGTCCTAGCACAATTTAAAGTGAACATCTGTTAGCATTTTACTGAGGTGCTTATTAATACTTCTACTCAGAAAAACCTTAAAGTAAATAATATTTTGTTATTTTCCCAATTTTAGTGCCTCTTCTCTAAATTCCAAGTACATATATATTGGTGCTGAAATTATGAGGAATAAGAAATCTAATAAATAACTGTGTAGTAAGCAGAATACTGTTAATTTTTAAGGGAGTTCTAGTTTATGAAGTAGCCAAGAGAGGGAAACACATAGTCAAATTAATAAAACTGTGACCCTCAGCTGTTGTTTGATATTAAGGACAGTTTCTGTGGTCCTTCTGATCACGCCATGTAACTGTTACATTCTTGGTAAAGAAGACTCTAATTAATTAAAAATACAGTCAGACAATGGAAAGGCATCTTGTCCTGTGAGAACATAGATATATTGGAAATTGCAATTCCAAAGTACAGTGTTTCTCACATAAGTTAGATTGAGGACTAAACTCTAGTATTTACTTCTTTTTTTTAAATTGAATTCGCTATTAGTACATTTTATATACAGTTCACAGTCACACTCAACATTGGGGAATTTGTACTAGTATATGACACAAGTTAATTCTCACTTTGACCCATATACCCACCCCCCCACAACCCCCCACCTGATATATACATGCTGTTTCCTTTTCTTTCTGAATCATATTTATTCTTTCCCCTCATTATGTTTCCCCACCACATTCCCTTTGGATATTTCCTATTTTACAAAAACTATCATACATTCTAGAACTCATTTACATCTAAAGGTTCTCATACCAGAGAAAAGATGGTATTTACATATCTGGGATCTATTTATTTCACTTATTGTGTGCCCTCAAGGTGTATCCATTTCCACATAAATTAATGAAACTTGTCATTCTTTACTGCAGAGTAATACTCCATTTTATTTAAAAGAAATATCTTCTTTATCCAGTCTCCAGTTGATGGACATCTGGGTTCTTTCCAAGATTGGGCTATCACAAACTGAGCTGCTATACACATGAGTGTACTTGTGTCTTTACAATATAATTCTTTGAATTCCTTTGGGTATATTCCTAGCAGGGGAATAGCAGGGTCAAATGGGACCTCTAATCCTAGTTTTCTGAGGAATCTTCACATTGTTCTCCACAATGGTTGTACAACTCTACAATTCCAACAGGGAGAAGAGTTCCTTTCTCCCCGCAACCTTGCAAGCATTTATTGCTGGTTGATTTTGCAATAGCAGCCATTCTTAGTGGAGTGAGATGAAATCTCAGTGTTGTTTTCTCTGCCCCTCTCGAATGACTAGTGATGTTGAACATTTTTTCATATTCTTCTTGGCTGCTTTTACTTCTCCCTCTGAGAAGTGTCTATTCATTCAGGTTGCCCATTTTTTAATTGGGTCTTTAAACTTGGGGGAATGATGTGTTTAAGTTTTTTTATGTATTCTAGCTAGTAGCCCTTTGTCTGACAAAGTAAAGATTTATTTCCATATTGTTGGTTGTATTTTAGTGATTCCAGTGGTTTCTTTTGCTCTGTAGAAGCTTTTTAGTAGGATGAGATCCCATTTGTTGATTCTTTCTGCTTATTCTCATGCTATAGAGATTTTGTTCATAAAGTCTCTGCCTAAGCCAATGCTTCCAAAAGTTCTACCTAACCTTTTTTGCAGCAAGTTTATTGTTTCTGTTTTAATTTTTAAGTATCGAATCCATTGTGATTTTAGTTTAGTGCACATACTTCATGTAGCTAAAGAAAATAATCCAAAAATTCATCTGGAACCACAAGAGACCTAGAATAGCAAAAGCAATTCTAAGCAACCAGGACTTGGCAAGGGGTATTACAATCCCCAACTTAGAACTGTACTGTAAAGCCACTGTGATAAAAACTGCACAGTACTGACAAAGTAACAGACCTGAGGACCAGCTGAATAGATTACAAGATCCAAAAACAACCCCAGATACACTAAGCCCCCTTGTGTTTGGCAAAGGAGCCAAACATCCTCAATGGAGGAAAGACAGCCTCTTTAACAAATGGTGCTGGAAAAACCGGGCTTTAACTGGCCAAAAACTAAAGCTGGTGTTTACTTCTTTTTTTTTTTTTTGAGACAGGGTCTCGCTTTGTGGTTCAGGCTGGCCCTGAGCTCACTATGGTGCCCAGGCAAGCCACCGCGAACTCAGCAATCCTCCTGTCTCTGCCTCCCAATGGTGTTTACTTCTTAATCTAACCTCTCAGGTTGACTTTCTATATATGCTTAATTCCCTCTCTTGCTCTCTCTCCCTCTCTCTCTCTCTCTCTCTCTCTCTCTCTTTCTTTATTTTTCTCTCTCTCTCCAATTACTGCCTTCATTTTGATTTCCATCAACATATAATGGCATATTTTTATTTATCTTTTATTTTAGGAAATGCCACAATAAAACAATCTCGATATAGGATTATTATCCAAGAAGCAGCCAATGGAGGCCAAGAATGCCCAGATACCTTATTTGAAGAGAGAGACTGTGAAGATGTCCCATTATGCCCTATATATCGGTAATTAGTAACTTTTAAAAATTATCATTGGATTTGGGTATAAACCATAACCTATTTTCTTTAATAAAACATATGGTTGTTTATTGAAAACTAAGAAGTAGTACTGATATATATCTTTAAATACTTCAGTGTTTTTCCTCCCAAACTGAATGTATTGAAGGAATAAAGTATAAAATAAAACATTTTAGACTATAAGCTACTGGAGTTTAACAAAGTCTGTTATCACTTCAGCATTATGACTGAATGAGATACAGAAAGAAGTCTCTAAGGTGGAGTGAAGATTCAGAGAGAGAGAGACAGACAGACAGACAGAGGCAGAGACAGAGACAGAGAGAGAAAGAGAGATGAGGTACTTCCTATTCTCACTTAAAAAAACATTTACTAAAGAATTAAAAACAAATTTGTAATCTCTCAATCATCTGTTCTAGTTGAAAATATTGGATGTCAGTTTTTATTATATACATAGTTTCTGAAACTACCAGCTAAAATAAATCATTATCCTATTAATAAAATATCTTTATAAAGAGAGAAAATGAGTAACTTTTAAACTGGGTGTGTTCCTCTGTCTTTCTGCTTGACAAATTGGAAATTAGTGTTTATACAAATATTATCTGAGGTTGCTCTGTTGAGTGATAACCTGCTATTCTTTTAACATATAAAAGTTGTCAGTTTCATCAAAGCATTTTTAAAGGGTATTTGTATTGGATTAAACTCAGTCATTTTTCAGTTTTACTGATTTGAAAAAGTAGCTCATGATCTTAAGAATCACATAATTTTATTAACACACTTAAATATTTTTAGTAAAAGTTGCCTACCATGTCTCCAGAAAAAAACTGTATCTTAAAGCTCTGAACTAATTTATTCAGAAAAAAGTAAGTCCTTTTCCTTTTCAAGGTATACGCCTCTCATCAGATAGTATGAGTCACTGGAGAAGCCCAGATACTATTATTTTTCTCATGCTTTCCTCCCATCATTTTTGATCCGATGACCAATGTGGGGTGGATGTAAATAAACACTGGGACTATGCCTAGGCTGCCATTTTTTCTTCAGTAACCACATGGCCACTGAAAGAGTACTGTCAGTAATCATCCTCATGTACCATGTACATAGAAAGAACACTCAAGGAAAGGAGGCAAGAAAAAAAAAATCAACCAAATCAGATATTACTAGGCTTTTTTATGAATAAAAGACTATTATAATCAGTTAAAATACTGGCAACTATTAGTGGACCATTCCATTGTCCTCTCTTTTTAATAATCAGTTGAACTTCAATTTAATCCCTGTTTGAATTATTTTCTATTATTGACCTCCACATTTCCCCAGAAATCAGTTCTACTGTGTATGAGTCAGACAACTGCATCATATCCCATGAAACATAGTTCAAAATGTGTCCAAGTAACATAATTCTCTGTTCCTTAGTAAAATATTTTTCAATTTTGAGCAGTATAGTTCTAATATAGATTGTGCTTTCCCTACATTAGTATGTAAGGGAGGAAATTATCCTAAGAACCAAGGTAAGGTAGATTGTTACCACTATCTTCTCTTTAATTCATTGAAGTTAAATAGCCACACGTTCACCACATTAAAGTGGAATTAAAATGTCTATTTCTCTATGAGATTGAGCATCTTTCAATTCATTAGATCAGTAAGAGAAGGGGAAAATAGCATGACAACCTTTATTCCCATATAGAATTGCCAGTAGGGCACAAGCAAACATCCATGTCTAAGTATTCAGAGACTGAGGTCTGAAAATAGGTCTGAACTGACTAGGGACATCTCAGACCATCACTTACCCTCACTGAAGTGAAAATGATTATTCCAAACTGAGAGCTTAACAAAGGAGTTCTGAAAACTCCTCTTCCTTCTAGTCTATGCAGCAAGCTAAATTACCTTCTTCTTATTTTCTTTAGGAACTCTGTGTAAAGCTGACTTTTGGAAAGTTGGTTGTACTTTGCATTTTAAAATTATGCTGAATAAATCTACAAATGTACTTCTAATTATTTAAATTTAAGAGGTAATTTCATTAGATGTGACTCTTTTTCTTTTTTAAGTTAGTCTTGATTTCTCCAAGTCGTTAGTTATTTCAATCATGGAGATCACTTGAATTAGGTTAATGATATATTTATGTTATGATTTTATTTCATTTTTTGTTCTCATATCAGATATTGGCTTCTAAGAAAAACTATAAAATACACTAAGTAAAAGAACAATTTGTGTAGTTACATGTAGGTCTTGTGTTTTCTGAAGTGTTGTCCAAGACAGGCATAAGAACACATACTTAGTTTTCCCTGTGAGCTGTAAAACTAGAGTTGTATAAACCTAAGGAAGGGGAAACAGTAGAAACCAGATCTCTCCCTTAGCGATAGTTTCCTCAAGGAATAAAAGATCTTGGTATTCCATCACAGGTGGATTCATTCCTCTTTCCTTTGATAAACTATCAGGTAAGATGTGTCCCCAGCATTGCCCTTTGCCCTTACATCTGTGGCCTACTGAAATATTCTGAGTCACAGAAAGCACAACATAATTTCTTTTTAGCATGAAAGTTAAGTGCAAATTAAGTTCCACCTTATGCTTATAGATATCCAAACTTTAATTCTTTGATATTACAATAGGGCATAGGGATTTTCTATTTTTAAAAGGTTTTAAGTTTATTGGGAGTCAGATTGGTCCGTGCTCCTATTTTATTTTGTTGCTACTTTTCTGTACAAACTAAAGTTTACTTGCAACAGTTTAAATTCTTTAAAAACTACTGTATTTACCATGGATGGTGTAGATTGTTGTCATCCCAAGTGCTTGCTACAACTTGATTTTAAGATTTCAAGTGCATTTTTATTGAATTATCTTTATGTTTTTGTATTTCAGAATATGTCTCCAGTATTTAGCTTGTATGTGGGTCACAGAGAATGGGTTATAATTTGCTATTCTTTGTCATCCCAGGTGGAAGCCACAGAAATGGAATCCTTGTGTCCTTGTGCCGGAGTCAGTCAGGCAGGGAATAATGGGCTCCAGTGAGGCCTGTGGGAAGGGGCTGCAAACTAGAGGTAAGCGGATTTAATAGAATTTCCTAGAATTTCCTACATGTGTGTTATTTAAAGCTGTGTTACTCCTATAGTGTGCTACTTATTTTTATAGCTCAGTAAGTTATGATATAACTGGATTGGATTATTTATACATTATCAGTGAGAATGTTGATATCTAGGGAGCACCTTTTAACCAGGACCAGCCAGTGCACCTCAGGACTACAGTTATATAAGCAAATATCTGTGCTTAGTCACAGTAGATCCCAATGCTGTTATAAAAATGCAAACTGGATATTAGTTAAGGAATAAGGGATATATAAATACAAGACCCAAAAGTATATATTAATTTGTTATACACTGTATATTTTAGGTGCTGATTAAGCACATGAATATAAAGTTAGCAAATTGATTAGCTAATTTTAATGATCATGTGTTAAATGTAATTATTATATATACTTATTATACATTATATTTGCAACATGAATAGAAAAGAACTATTGAAATTTTTGAATCATCTGGGGATGTAGCTCATTGGCTCTGTGCTTGCCTGGCAAGTGCAAGATTTGGAATTTGACCCCTAGTGCCACAGAAAATTTTAAAAATTTGTAAAAATCAAATTTCTGGATGGTATAATGAATTGGTCTCTGGGTCTTACTAGGAATAGCTTTTGGTATCTGGGAAAGGTGACAAACCTGAAAAATCACTGAGAAAAACATTAACATGCTCATTTTTTATTTCTTTCATAGTCTAGGCACTAACTATATAAGGCTTGATAAGAAGCTCTTTATTCTAAAAACCTAACCATTTGGCCACTAAATGGATGTATGCAGCAAAATAATACATTGCGGGGCCAATTACACTTGATTCATTTTATAAATAGTGTTCCTTTAAAGGGTACAGTTAGAAGTTATTTTCTCTTCCTTTTTCAAAAGTAGACTTTAGAAATTATTTCCTTGGAAAAATATGCATATTATTGCCTAAGTAGCTTGACTTTATATAAATTACAAGGTAAAAATTTCTTCATTATTATATTTTACTTCCATATACCACAAAATATTCTGATAAAAATAGGACTTTTGTCTACTTTCTGCTGAAAAATCATTATAATTTGTGAAGAAGCCCTTTAAAAGTGGGACCTTCATGTAGTGAACAACTTAACTCAAAATAGGACCTGGATTTTGCAACTTTATATACTAGAATGTCCCAGTATCTGGTTTTTATTACAAAATCATGTAGAGAATTTTGCAGAAATATGGCTTCTGAAGGATGAGGGATTCTATTACCTAAAAAAGGAAACTATTTCCTCTGTCCTAGGGGTCTTCCTTGGATTTCAACTTAAATGGATTCCTAGCTGGATGGTTTGTACTTTCTTGAACTAGTCAAGTAATGTACCTGAGTTTTCCTAAACTAGGCACCAACTTTAGAGAATTCCTAATATTCAGTTGGTGGCAGTTTGTACTTTTATAGTAGGAGGATATATTATCAATTTAAGACAGTGGAGGAAAGACACTTCTACGCCCATCTTTTCTGTATATTACTTCAATGCCCTTAAAGAAAACTGGAAATAATAACATAAATCTCAACAGTCTCCTTTATAAAGTGATCCAAAGAACAAGGAACCTGATAAGCTTAGATTCATATCAATTAGGAGCCATCTATAATCTAAATCACAATGTATGGCTCTAAAAATTGAATGGAGATAAGTACTTTGTGGGACAACGATATTCTGGAGTGTTGAGGGAGTGGAGTGTGGGGACTGAAGACAAAGAGTAGTTTGGCCTATGTGACTCAGGAAATGAACCAGGGTCTGTGGAAGAAAGATATGTTGCACCACAGAGCAACAACATAGAACCTATGGGTAGGTGCCTGCCTTGCCTAAGAAAAGTTACACCACAAAGTCGAAAAGAAAGGGAGCTCTAAGACCAAACAGAGGGCTTAGAGAGCAATCCATTTAGATGGGAGTATATGACTCAGACAGTGTTGGGAGGGAGATCATAAAATAAAAATGAAGAGAACAGACTACTTGTTAGATTTGACCTGGGGATTAATGAAAAGCATTTCCCACGTGTGGGAGTACTTGTCCAGATTTAAAGAAAGGTTTACAAATAAGATGTGAAGGACCTCCAAAAATTTGAAGAGTTATAAATACAAGTATAGTCACATTATGTCGTCTGGTCTCCTATAAATAATATATCAAACAATAAATTATGTATTCAAGCAGTCACTGTGACTCAACAATATGGAGAGTTTGACAAACAGGCCTGGAAATAGATGAAGACATTGATAGGAAATTCCTAATATTAAAGCATTAATTAGAAATTCCTAATATTAAAGTATTAATTGATGGCACTATTTGCATATTTTGTAAAATATAAAATGCATATCAGAGTAAGACTATAAGAATCTAAAGACTGTTTGGAGACTACTTGTTTCATAATAACATGGCCTTCAATGCTATCTATATGTGTTACTTTGATAACTTTAAAATGACTATTTGCTAAGTGACTGTGCAAAAGAATATACTGCAAAACTAAAACAGTTAAGTTCAGAAAAGAATGTTATACTAGGAGAGGAAACAAGCACAAATATATAAACATATTTTATACTGTAGAGTTTTCTACTTTCATTTCTTGACTATTCTTGCAAATAAGGACATTAAATGCAAATTTTTGTGTTGAATTGTTGACCAAAAAAATGTATGCCACATCCAAATCCCTGTAACATGTCCATGTGTCTTGACTTGGAAAGCTAGTTTTTGAAGATATAATTAGTTTAGGGGTTTCATGGTGAGATTATGTTAGATGATCCCATGTCGAATCACAAATGTCCTTATAAGTCACTTCCAGAGAAAAAATAAATTTGAGTGATACATCCAGAATCCAGGGAACATCTGCATTTCTGCTAGAAGATTGAAGGACAAATTGTACTTTAGAGCTTTTGGAAGGAGTATGGGCCTGATGACATCTTGGTTTTATACACTTGATTTTATGAGACTGTAATAGAAGTTATGCCTTTTTCAGCCACCAGTGTGTGGTAATATGTTATATGGTGGCAGACCTTGAAAGCTAATGTGTTTATTAATTTCATTTGTATGGTTATTCTTCTACTGATACAAGGAGTCTTACTTATGGAAGTTCTTAGAGGCTTGAATTATTATTGATCTCTCATAGAAAGAGTTTGTCTGTCTTCTTCCATTTCTATGGAGATCCTATCTGCCTGGAAAAAAGTATAAGTTTCTATTTGAAGACTGTTTTGTAGCACAGAAGAAATATGAATTTAGACAAAAATCATAGAAAAGTCAGCTTGTGGTTTTAAATCTCAGGAAACAGTCTTTCCACTTTCAGTGCTAAGTTTTAAGATTGCAACTGACCTTGCAGGAACGTTTTGTTTGAGAAGTATACTTCCAATGAGGACACTCTTAACACCTGGGGACTACGCTTGTGTTCATTGCTCCTTGTGTGGGTCCTTTTATTTTTGTTGTTGGTACTGGGTATTGAACTAAGGACATTTCACTTGTGAGGCAGGCACTGGAACCACTGAGCTAAATTTCCAGCCCAATGTGGGTCCTTTTAAAGAGTGCCCATAGCAGGCTTCAGTGTTTTTACCTGTGTGTATTATGAAGCCATGAAGGTAGGAACTTGAAACTTGGATTTGTTAGACACCTTCAAGATGAAAGTTTTCTTTCTTGTTTACCATATGGGGTATTATACTTTTGTGTTGTTTTGGGTTTTATAGATTCTTCTCTTTTGAACCAATCCAGCAGTAAATTTAGAAGATATTTACTTTGTCCAATGTTTGTATTTTTTTTTCCACTGGAAGAATCTTTTAGGGTTTATAAGTCATTATAAGTACATCTTATTTTATTTCATTGTGTTATTGTTGCTGACAGGTTTAATTGGTATACACTTAATGTTTCATAGCTGTAATACGCTTCTAATTAAGAAAGAAGAGAAAAGAGGCAGTAGAACATATAGAAATTCAGCTGTAGTTCAGAATCTGTATTGTCTACAAGGAAATGGAATTTCAGGTTCCCCCATTGTCCCAGTCATCGCATCTTCATGAAGTCTCAAATACTTTTCTGCTCAATCCCTTCTTCTTGTGCTGAATAGGGAAAGAATAGGGGTTCAGCTTCTATGGAAAATAAAAGAATGAAACTATGAAAAATACATATTGTAATACTTTGGAGATAATTTCCCTTTAGATCACAAAAATTTAGTACTAAAATAAGACCAAAAAAGTGAAGATGCTGGTAATCCTTATAATGCGAATTAGTCTATGAACAGATTCTTATTTTACTGTACACACTGGCTACTTTAAAATTGTTTTAATTGACTTCCCATTAGCATTTTTCTTTTGGACAGTATTTTCATCACACTCATCAGCTTGTGAAAATCCTGTATCAGCAGAAAAGCTTAAGTCTGTGACATTGTAATGGATGCAGAGTAAGTACTGGCAGTTGAAGTTATCTTGTGGAACATGGGACTTTCCTGCATTCTTTTTTTTTTTTCTACCATTGAACCATATTTGTACAGACCAAAGTAGACGGGTTTGTTATTACTGTTGTGTTGGTTAATTTGAATTATCTTGATTGGGTTGGGCTAACCTATTAGATAAGAAGCATAGTTCTGGGCTTTGTTTGGCTGGTTCATGGAGGCATATCCTAGAGATCTATAGCTTTCCCTCACCCTGTCCTCTCCAATACTATTTCCTTTTTTCTTCTAAACCATCACTGTCTAAACAGGTTTGTTCCTCCATGGTCTTCTGCAATAATGTTCTTCCTTTAGGCCTAGGGAAACCATGGACTCAGTATCCTAAAACCATGAGCAATATTAAAGCACTCTTCCTTAAAGTTGTGAAAAATAGATATGATGTCCCATCCATGGAAAAATTAATGAAATAATTTTTTATTATTAATTTTTCTCACAGTGACAACGTCTCATAGAATAGTTTTGATGGAATGTTTGTGTTTCCTTTGCATTCATAGAATACCTTGCAGAAAGGTGCTTTTCCACTTAAAAAAGTGGGCACAAGAATCCAATTTCAGAGTTAATTTTGGATTATATTTATTTTTGAAGAAATAATGGAATAACTGGGGATTTAACTCGGTGGACTTTTACCAACTTGGCAAATGCAAGGTCCTAAGTTCAATTTCTGGTACTGGGAAAAACAAAAGATGAAAAAATAAAAATAAAACAAGAAAGGGTAGAAAACATAGGTAAATAGAGGTTAAGGAAAATTGTGTTTTACTGTCTTAATAGTATAGGGGTAATACTTGGTATCTGAAAATAAATATACATATGAAATATTTGTATTCATCCATCTTTGCCACTGTAGCAAGATGTTTTATTTAATGCTTTTTCACAGTCTAATTCATTTCTAAATTTTTGACCGGTGATTAACTCTTTATGAATTTATATAATTTTCCAAGATTATATAAATTATATAAACATAAACTCTGTATTATATAAACACAATCTTTATATCATATAAGCAAATTACATGAACTGAATTCAAAGGAATGTATTCATATTGCCGGTTGAGATACTCTAATTTTCTGACTGAAAATTGTTAAGTGCTATTGTCTTCATGGAGAGAAAATGAGGGATAAGCAAGCCAACCCACAATCAGCTCATCAGCTGTCTAGAGAACATGCAGAAATACATAGTCATCTGATGTAGCCTGTCAATAAAGTGCCAAAATAGTCAGTTCATGTATTAGCTTTCTCTTACGGTACAAACTACCTAAAATAATCCTATTGAAGAAAAAGAGACTTACTTGGGTTCACAGTCGCACAGGATGCAGACTGTGGGCAGTGACCTCTGCCTGAGATGATGTGGTGCACTGCAGTGGAAATGCATCACAGCACTGGCTGCTCACTGCTTGCTGTGCAGGAATTGGAAAGAGTGGTGTGTGGGCGCCAGAATCCCAGTATCCCCTTCAGAGATTGCCAACAGTGGCTTAACTTCTTGCTGGTATGCCCTGTTTCCTAAGGTCCCATCACCTCCTGTGAACCACATATGAGCCTGTTAGGGCTATTAAACATCCAAAATGCTTCAGTTGGCTCATCATGATATCCTCTTTGATATCAAGTGTCCTTTCCAGAAGACAAAGAGCATACACTTCTGAGTCATCCTACTTTTATTCTCCAAATGAAGGAAAATCTAACTTTCAAGATGCATTGGTTCATTCATCTGCATACTTCAGAAAGTCATTTCACTATGTTCTGAAAATGAGACTAATATGTGGATTGAATTATAACAATATTGTGATAGCCATAGACAGATAGTTCACTCTTTTTTATTTGTAAGTAAACATTTTTGTCACAAAAAGGGGAGAGTTTAATGGAAAGGGAAATATTTTTTATTCACTTCAAGATTTGGAGAAGAAAACCTATGCTAGCTATGAGATGTGGACATCTCATAGGAAATGGGAGGCAGGGACTGATTGCAGCTGACCCCAGGCAACCTTCTTAGGTGAGAAAAAACATCTAGCAATATTTTTTCTGGTGAACTTAATGAAGGGTTGCCATGATCTAACTTCCCAGCTCAACATCTTATTCATTCCAATCTAGATATCAGTCAAACTCTTATTAAGCATCATCTTATTACTCACTTTTGTATGGTTATTTTTAATAGTGATGTTCATTACTTATGAAAAATAAGGAGACCCAAATATTCTTTGAATTAAAGAATATTCTTGGGGGACTTCTAATTTCAGTTCTGACATCAATATCTGAACAGTCTTTTGGAAGGCATAATCAATTGTTTATCAATTTATTTTATTAGTTGCAATATCAAATAAGTAATTACTAACATTTTAAGGAACTTTACAATATCACTTAAACACAGTTTCTGAAAGTGTTAAAGTAAGAAAGATCAGGTTAAATGTAGAAATAAAAGTGATAGCGTAAAGTGAATCTCAAAATTCATATATTCTCAGATTATAACAAAAGAATAGGTTATCATACTGTAGGCACTGGTCTAAAGAGTCAAGGAGTAGAGATTTCTTTTTAATGTAAGTTAATAATGATTATAAGAGGTATTTTACTTTGCATGTTTCAGGGTAGAATTATCTTTGGTACTTTCATGGTTGCACATTTGCTTAAAGGGAGAATATGCATAGGTTAAAAATTGATGATAAAATGTAAATAAATATGAAAGGAGATGGAAACCTAAGGCATAGCATTTTAGTTCTAAACTGTTCAGTATCTACAGATCCAGAGGCACTATCTTTCACAAACCCCTTCATTTGTCATATAATAACCTATGATCCAAAGTACACAGTTACTTCTTTCTCCAACATTTGCCTCACTTACATTCTCAGCAGGTATTTTGCTGATGATGTGGATGTTTAGTATGAGGATAAGTTGGAGGTAAAGGTTTTTCAATTGATAAACAAAGTCGTTTGCAAAACTCTGAGCAAGAAATTTCTCTTCTAGCCCCATGGTTCTTCGTTATAAAACTATCTTCACTTTGGGAATGCTAATGTAAATTTCAAAGTCTACTAAAACTGTTAGAATATGATAAGATTAGATGTCTCTTATCGAGGACCAAAATATGTCTTCAAATTGGTGCATATGCCCTGGCTTTCCTTAGCCCTCGTGTCACTAAACACAGTATTTGTTTCTGCTTAACATAGGCAAAAGCTCAAGAGGTAAAGTTTGTGCATTTCTACGGAAAACAAAAACAACAAAAACCCTCAGTCCAGGTAGTAGCAAGAGAACAACAAAAAGGATACAGCACTTGCAGTAGCCATCATAAAAGCTGACAGTGAGCTGGGTGTAGTGGCACACACCTGTAATTACTGCACCCTAGGAGACTGAGGCAGAAGGACTCAGTCTGTGCCCAGCCTGGGCAACTTGCTGTTTCAGTAGACACTTCTGCAAATGAGAAGTTCCTGGGTCCAAAGTCCAGTATCAGGGAAAAAGTTAAAAAAAGAAAAACCTTGTATTGGGATGCCCAAACTCAGCTCTGTGGAATTCAAATATGCAAATACTGCAAAACACTGTCTGTATAAGGCCATCCATGTGATGAAGGATTCACATGATGGTAAATACAAATACAAGAAACATATTTTCAAATCCAAGGGTATGAATTTGAATAAAAATATAAAATTGACTAAAGCCAATTAAACTCAGGATATAATGATCTGTTTCAGAGCAGAATATGAAGGCTAAAAACTGAAGATAGGAAGGTTGAATTTATGCAGTCCTTGTAATTATGCAGAAGGAGTTTTAAAAGCATATACTAGAATAATAATGTTGGAAATTGATTAGAAGGAATACACATAAGAGACATTTTGAAGAAAAATCAATTGTGTTTAATAGCTAATCCTATATGCAGAGCAAGTAATAGTGATGAATTGAAAGAACCCTGGTTTCACACTAAACCTGATGCAAAACTCTTGGAGACATTGGCTTAGGGAAAGACTTTATGAACAAAACCTCTATAGCATGAGAACTAGCAGAAGAAATCAACAAATGGGATCTCTTTTTACTAAAAAGCTTCTGGACACAAAGGAAACCACCAAGAGAGTGAAAAGACAACCTCCAAATTGGGACAGAATCTTTACCGGCTATCTCTCAGACAAAGGACTACTATCTAGAATATATAAAGAGCTTAAAAAATTAGCCCCCTCCACAATTTAAAGTCTCAATTAAAAAAATGGGCATCTGAAATGAACAGACACTTTCCAGAGGAAGAAATAAAAGCTGCCAAAAAGCCTATGAAGAAATGTTCAACATCCCTGGTCATTCTTGAGATACAGATGAAAACAACACTAAGATTTCAACTCACTCCACAAAGAATGGCTGCCATCTCGAAATTAGCCAACATCAAATGCTGGCAAGGCTGTGGGGAAAAAAGGAACCCTTTTCCACTGTTGGTGGGAATGTAGACTGGTACAACCTCTATGGAAGTCAGTGTGGAGATTCCTAAAAAAAAAAACTAGGATTAGAAGTCCCATTTGACCCTGCTATTGCCCTGCTAGGAATATAAACAAAGGAATTAAAAGAATATCACAGTGAGATATGTGCACCCATGTTCATAGCAGCTCAGTTTGTAATAGCTTAATCTTGGAAACAACTTAAATGCCCATCAACTGGTGACTAAAGAAGATGTGGTTTTTCTATAAAATGGAACATTACTCTGCCTTAAAGAATGATAAGTTTAAGTCATTTATACTCAAATGGATGTACCTTCAGGGCATACTCCTAAGTGAAATAAATAGCTTACAAATGTATTAATATCATATATGTGCTCTGGTATGAGAGACTGAAGATGTTAATGAATTCTAGAATGTATGATAGATATTGTGAAATAGAAAATATTCTAAGGAAAATTTGGTGGAGGAGTGAGTAATGAGGGGTAAAGAAAAAATGTGATGAATGGGCCGGAGGGCTACCTCAGTGGTTCCAGCACCTGCCTCGCAAGCACAAGGTCCTGAGTTTGATACCCCGTAACCACATAAAATGTTGGGCATGGAGACTCATGCCCACCAACAATCAATACCGCATAACACAGTGCCAGGCATGGTGGCTCACTCCTGTAATCCCAGCACTTAGGAGGCAGAGACAGGAGGATTGCTGAGTTCAAGGCTTTCCTGGCCTACATAGTGAGCTCAGAGCCAGCCTGAACTACAAAGCGAGACCCTGTCTCAAAAAAAAAAAAAAAAAAATGACGGTAATAAAAAAGGGAAACAAACCTTATGTACTTAGGTGATGGGGGTTTTGGAGTGGGTAGGGGAATGGGAAAAATGAGAATTAAATTGTGTCGTATACTGGTACAAATTCCCAATATTGAGTGTGATCATGAGGTGTAAATACAATGTACCAATAAATATAAAAATAAACTAAAAAATAACGTTTTCAGGTCATTGTGAATGGGATGATAATGACATAAAAGTATGCACAAATTATCTGACAAAATGTGCCCAAAACACACATACAGTGTGCTAGTACTTAACCAGATAAGAAAAATGATTTCTAGGAACATATGCATATGAAACATGTATTTGAAATGTTAAAAGATTTGGAAAGAGACATAGTCTCAGCAAAGTAATTAAATAGGTTTAAAATCATACTTTTTTAATTGAATTCTTTATTGTTACAATTTATATACATCTCAAAATCACATATAACATTGGGAAATTGGTACCAGTATATGCCACAAGTTAATTCTCATTTTTACCCATATCCCCACCCACTCCCCCTCCTCCCCCCTTTATACATGCTCTTTTATTTTCCTTCTGTATCATATTTATTCCTTCCCCTCATCACATTCCCACACCAAGTTTCCTATAGAAATATTCCACTCTATAAAAGCTGTCCTGGGGCCGGAGGGATAGCTCAGTGGTTCCGGCGCCTGCCTCGCAAGCGCAAGGACCTGAGTTCGATCCCCGGTTACCACATATAATGCTGGGCGCGGTGGCTCACGCCTGTAATCCCAGCACTTGGGAGGCAGAGACAGGAGGATTGCTGAGTTCGCGGCGGCTTGCCTGGGCACTATAGTGAGCTCAGGGCCAGCCTGAACTACAAAGCGAGACCCTGTCTCCAAAAAGCAAAAAAAAAAAAAAAAAAAAAAAAAAAAAAAAGCTGTCCTACTTTCTAGAACTCATTTGCATCTACAGGTGTTCATGCCAAAGAGAAGATCCGGAAATTGTCTATCTGTGATCTATTGATTTCACTTATTAGTATATCCTCCAGATGTCTCCATTTGCACCTAAATGGATCGATCTTGTCATTCTTTATGGCAGAGTAATACTCCATTTTGTAAAAAAAC
>PVIC010035625.1:0-18959 GCA_004025085.1 Thryonomys swinderianus
TTGGTAGAGGTGGTGGTCATGTGTGTTTCCAGTACAAATTGACTTAGTGTTAACTTTAATATGTTGAGTCATATTGAATGTAACATCTACTAACACTCCTGGCCTTTAATTTCATGTACTGTTGTTATACTTCTTTTATTCAATTTAAGAGTCTAATTTAGCACTCTAATTTTATAATTTAAAATTTTCAAAAGCATTTTAATCCTTTGTGTGTACCTGTTAATTTGGGGGGGGGACCAGATTATACAGTGTAACACTATCACTTGGAATGTACCTTATGTATCTTCATTTAAATTAAGAGTTTTTAAAAAACAGCTTGATGATGAAAAGATCTTGCCACTGGAGGCTTGTTAAATTTAGTATATGTGCTGCTGAAGCGAGCACTGATCTAGGTTGATTTTAATTTATTAGATAAAATGTTTTTAGAAAATTGTAAAGCCAATTATAAATGAATGGACTATAGCTATCAATCAACCAGTGCTTTTTTTTAAAAATCTATTTCACAAAAGTATTTTAAGACATCATGTTAGATATTTGACCAAAAGCCAGATGTACTGTACTACTCTAACTCAGGCATATTGATACAAAAAAATTAAAAGAATCTGATATGATTTCTTTCTTCATGTATCCAAACTGGCTCTTGCCTTCCTGTGAACAGTGCGTTATATTGTCAGGTTGTCCAATATGAGTTTTCCTCTTTTTTCTGTCTTTAGCCTTTTGGTTGCTTCTCTGTTTTACATAATTCCTTGAAGCATGCCAGAGTTGGTCTGGAATAGTGCTTCTCACACTGCAGTGTATGAATGAATCTGTGAGGGTTTTTATTAAAAATGCAGGTTCTGATTCAGGACATCTGGGATGGAGTCTGACATTCTATATTTTCAACAAATGTCTAAGTGATATTACCATGTTGGTCCACAGACTGTAATTTCTTTAGACAGAGATTAGGCTTGATAGCTTAGATAGGAAACCTACATTTGAGTACTCTTCTGGAATAGGAAGTTCTCTGGTGAATAATGCTCTTAAATTGTTATTTCCACACTTACAAACTCACTAGCATCTTTATCTTCAAACATTTTTGCATCTTTAGGGTCCCTTGATCTACACTAGTCACTTTTCCATTGCTGGGACCAATTATGTGACACACGAAATTTAAAAGAGAAGTGGTTACTTTGGGTCATGGTTTCAGAGATTTCCATCCATGGTTAGCTGGCTCCAAGGCAAAAATACCAAGGGGGAGGATAGCTGCTCACCTCAAGACAGCCTGGAAGCAATGAAGCAGGAAAAGGGAGAGGAAGAAGGGAAATGGGGAGAGGGAGAGGGAGTTGCAGATCGGCTACCATCCTTTAAAGACATGCTCCTAATGACCTACTTTCTCCAGCCAGTCCCTATCTTCTAAAAGCACATTTAGCTGATGGATTAATCCATTGATCCATGGGTTTAGTCCATGATGGATGAGATAATCCATGGTTGGGTCAACCCATTGATGAGGTTAGTGGTGTCATGATCCAATCACTTCTCTAGGCCCAACCTCTGCACATGAGGGATCAAGTCTTAAACACATGAGTCTTTGGAGGACACTTCCTATTCATATCATAACATGCTCTCACTGGCTTCTCTGCACCCTATCATACCTACACATACCTCCCTTCCTTCTTCCTTTCACAGTCATTTTGCTTAAGGTTTAAGTTTTCTACTTCAGTTTATTCCTTTCTGATTATTCCTCAGTCTGCAACTCTGATCATGTCACTTTCTTCTTGGAAACCCTTCCCCGAACCCCACTTCTTCTAGCTCCTTGTCACTGTTATTCCTGATCTGGCTCCTGTGTCCCTTTCTAGCCCTTTACATAGCTGGAGTTCTACACTGCATTGGGTTCCCAGGGTGTGTCATTATTTTTCAGTCTCTTTGCCTTCACTTTTGTTGTTTCTCTATCCACAAAAATTCTTCCCTACTTTAATCAGCTAAGTACTCTCATTGTTTGGATATCCCTTTTATTCTCTGTGTCCATGAATCCTGATATGTCAGCTTCACAGAACTGGGGGTACCTAACAGATTGGTACAGGAGACTCCTGGCTGTAGCTCAGTGGCTAGTGGGGATGTGACCTTTAGTATTCTACAGTGTTGCCCTTTTCTCTCTGATACTGTGTCTCTGCTGTCCTTCCTGGCCCACATGAACCGAGCAGCTTTGCTCACTGTACCCTGCCACCGTGATGTTCCTGCTTTGGAGCCTGTTGACCTTGGACTGAATCACCTGAACTATGACCAAAGTAAAACCTCATTGAAGCTGTGGGTGTCAGGTACTGTGCCCAACAGTGGGAAGACTGACTAATACACTCTCTTTCCCCTTACAAACTTAAGTTTCTGCTTTAGTTGTGTTTTTTAAGGATTTTTAGGAGACGTACTAGTGTGTTGTTTCTTTAGATGACAGCTGTAACTATAGAATTCTCATGTTTATACAGTGGTGATGATCTTATCAAATGTCATAAGGATACCAAGTCACTTAGTAGTTACCATTAATCTTGTTTTGGAAAAAGGAACGCTTAAATCTCACTGTTTAAATGAAGACTATTGTAAATTAGCTTGTCATTGTGTGAATTACTCTGGCTTGCCTACAAAATAGCCCTTGATATTATAGCTTTATAGGAATGAAGTAATAAAGATGACAGGTTTTATTAGATAAGGATATTTTCATTGATGTCTAGAGATGGGGGTGAATGGTAAGGTGTTTAGAAGATAACTCAGAACTTTGGCAACATCTTGCATTGAATAAGCAGTGCTCATCCTTAAGAGCAGTGGTCAGGCAGGGTCACTTGTTGGCTTAGAGAATGGTTTCATGCAAATCATTAGGCTGATCAGCTCTTCTCAGTAGTAGCAGACAACTACAGAGATGGACCTCTGCTTGAAAAGATTAAGATGATGAAGCTTAATTAATTATTAACTGAAAATTCAATAGTAGCAGCTTAGGGCCTAATATAAATTAAAGTAAATCCAAAAGAAACTAGGTTTGGCCAAATTGAATTTTTTTTTTTTTTTGAGACAGGGTCTCTCTTTGTAGTTCAGGCTGGCCCTGAGCTCACTATGTAGCCCAGGCAATCCTTGAACTCACAGCAATCCTCCTGCCTCCGCCTCCTGAGTGCTGGGATTACAGGCATGAGCCACTACGCCTGGGACTGTGGTATGGGGTACTGATTGCTGGTGGGGTGAGTCACCATGCCTGGTATTGTTGTATGTGGTTACCAGGGATTGAACTCAGGACCTTGCGCTTACTAGGCAGGCACCAGAACCATTGAGCTAAATCTCCTGCCCCCAAATTGAAATTTTTAATAAAATTTGAAAATATTTCCCATAGTTGTGGTC
Source organism: Thryonomys swinderianus (assembly GCA_004025085.1). Taxonomy (NCBI): domain Eukaryota; kingdom Metazoa; phylum Chordata; class Mammalia; order Rodentia; family Thryonomyidae; genus Thryonomys; species Thryonomys swinderianus. Next base: position 3,355 of record PVIC010035625.1, read on the forward strand.
ATTTTCTTTCAAGCAACAACTGTTATTGGATATGTTACTGCTATGGCACTTGTTGATATGAGAAGGTGGAAGACTGAGGTTAAAGGGCTGCTGTGCAGAGTACCTTAATTTCCATTTCAGAGATAAGTCTCTATCCCTTGTACATAATAGGTATTTTATAGATGTTATAGAATTAACATAAAATATATGATATCTTTAAAATTAAATTAAAGGAATATATTTATTTTATTCAGGGACCATTCCTTATAATGGAGCTTGTGCCTATTGCTTCTTACAGTGATCAAGATTTCTGTGACTCTAGGGAAAACATCTAAAAGAGATTAAGAATTCTCACCTTCATTAAGGATATTGTATGCATTGATATAATTTTCTTTTCCTTGGGATATAAACTACTGATGAATTATTTTCCAGCTGAAATGCCTGGAGTGGGAGCTCTGGCCTCTTCTTTTTATGGATTTCCTGGCCAGTTTCTCTCTGGGTAATGACTCTGTTAGTTGATGTTACCTTTCAGCATTATGCATTAATTCAGACTGAACTCAGCCTGGTATCTTGTACCAGAAAACCAGAGAACTACAGCTAGAGGCAGTATTTTACATCGTGCAAGTTCATAGTCATGATGATATGTTTTGTGAAAAGGTATTTGATTGTCAAAGCTATTCTTCTGAGGATAATGTTCCTGGGATAAAAACAGGAACTGCATGAGGTAGTGGGCTAATGGGCTCTAGAATCAACATACCTTTGGGTTTAAGTCTGGGTTTATACTTGTCCTTGGGCCAGCTTTTATTATTTTTAAAATGATATTTTTCTCATTGTAAAATAGTAGATAATTTAGAAAATACAAAAAGTTAAAGGAAGAAAAGAATGACTACTTACATGACATGTGAACATCCACTTCCCCTGTTTTTTGTTTGTTTAGTTTTTGAGACAGGGCCTTCCTGTGTAGATCAGGCAAGCCTTAAAGCCAAGAGTGACCTTGCTGTTTGGCCAAGGCTGACCTCAGATTCTTTTTTTTTTTTGAGACAGGGTCTCGCTTTGTAGTTCAGGCTGGCCCTGAGCTCACTATGGTGCCCAGGCAAGCTGCCACAAACTCAGCAATCCTGTCTCTGCCTCCTGAGTGCTGGGATTACAGGCGTGAGCCACCACACCTGGCATTGTGGTATGCGGTGTTGATTGTTGGTGGGCGTGAGTCTCCACGCCCAGCATTGTATGTGGTTTCCGGGGATCGAACTCAGGACCTTGTGCTTGCAAGGCAGGCGCCGGAACCACTGAGCTAACCCTCCAGCCCCCTGACCTCAGATTCTATACTAGTCACTTTCCTGTTGCTGGGTCCAATATCCAACACCTGCAACTTAAAGGAGAAATTTATTTTGGTGCAAGGTTTTAGTGGTACAGTCCATAGACAGAATAGCTTAGCAGAGGAAAGTTCTTCACCAAATAAATGGTGGCACAGAAGCAGAGAGCAGAGGGAGCAGCCACGGTTGAGAATACACCCTTCAACCTTATACCTTTAGTGACCGTCCTCTTCTAACAAGGCTCCCTACCAAATGGGAGACTTTTGAGGGACGGGTTATATCTAAACTATCACATTCTTATCCTGTCACCCAGCAGGCTTATATCTGTCTCATTGTGCAAAATATATTTAGTTCATCTCTAAAAGCAACAAAGCTGCAGCAGTTTCAGCATTGCTTCACAGTCCAAGTCCAAAGTCTCTTCTGGTGCACAACATAAACACTTAGCTGTGAGACCCTAGAAAGATAAAAAAGAAAGCTTAACGCTTCTAATATACAATAGCAGAAGTTGGTCCAAAGCAAAACTAAAACCCCGCAGGGCACACATTAAATTCTGTAGCACCACGTTCAGCATCCAGGACAAGTTGTGTTCAGATATGAGCTCTTTGGAGGGTCCTTCCCCATATAGGTCTGCTCTTCTAGTCTGTACACCTCATCTCTTGGCCTGGTCCTGCTCATCGCCTGCCGCTTTCCCTAGCAGATGTTCTACATTCCTGGCATCTCCAACTTCCTGGGGTCTCTTCTGTACCTTCAGTTTCACTCTCACAGTACTGAGTGATACATGGAAACATTTTCCTAAATGGCCTGAATGAGCTGGGCTTCCTGGAATCTCTCTTCTCTAAAGCAAAGTTTTTTCCTTTTACACCTTTGAGCCTATGAAGAGTAGAGTCTGGCCAATTCCTGAGATGAGATGCCCTCAAGCCACCTTTCCTGTTGTCATAAGGCAAGGTACTTGGCTTTCTTTTTAATATGTACCTTTTCAGCACCTAAGCTCTCCTCTGCCCAACTTTACATGTGTTTCCTTTCTGTCCACCAGTAAAATTTTTCAGATTATTCAGCTCTGCTCTTTGGTCCCAATTCTCTCTGTAAATCCAGCTAAAAGCAGTCAACAGTACCCATGTCACAGCCTAAACATTAGGACTGCTTTGAAATTTCCCACACCAGATTAACTTCTTAACTGCTTACCCTGAATGGTACTTGGACAATGTGCTTGTGTATGTACTGACCATCCCAAGCATCACTGAACAGTCATCTTTTCAGCCAGTTGATTCTTGTGTTGAATTAATTTGATACAATTGTTTTTATATTTCATGTTATATTATCTTATGAAAATTAATAGGAAAGATCCAATTTTTGATCATCTTGTATCTAAATAATTGGATTGGTAAGTGGTTAATTGTTCTGCAACTTTTAATCTTGGTCTCCAGGACAGTTTCACAGTTTGGGCAAAATATAGATGAATTTTTGTCCAGAGAAAAACACATAGCCCCTAGTCCAGTTGCCAGTGGAGTTCTGGTTCCTAACTGAAACTTTCTGAGCCTAGCTGTTGTTGTCTTTATTTCTGTCAGCATTTTGGTCCCCTGAGTTCTGGCCAGTATTGCACATCAAAACCACTCACAACATTCTGGGGTGTCTGTAGCTTGCATCTCCTAACTTTCCCAAATTTCTTCTGAAAATGAGTTCCAAAGGCTTCTGGACCATATAGTCAGATACACTCACAGCAATAACCTCACTCTTGGTGTCAGTTTATTGATTAGTTATTTTCCTGTCTTGGAACAAAATGCTCAATACTTGCAACTTAAAATTTTAAAAATTTATTTTGGCTAACAGTTTCAGTGGATTCAGTCTATGATCAACTAGCTGCAATGCAGAAACAGCATGCCAGAACAGCATTATGGAGGAAAACTGATCACCATAATACATGTTTTTTTTTGTTTGTTTTGTTTTTGTTTTTTTTTTTTCAGACAGGGTCTTGCTTTGTAGTTTAGGCTGACAATCCTCCTGCCTCTGCCTCCTGAGTGCTGGGATTATAGGTGTGAGCTACTGCACCCGGCTACCATAATACATTATTAAGCGCAGCACCTTGAGTTAAGTTCCTATCACATTTTAATTTATTCAGTGAAGAGAATAGTATGAGCTCATTTTAGTTTTCCTGTATATGAAGCAGGGATTATGAAAAAGGAGGTGGAATTGCTTTTTGCATTGTTTTCATGTTGGAATTTCAGAGACCTAATCCTTGTGATGCTAGAAGGGTTGGTGGTGTGCCTGTTGGGATGAGTTAAAAGAGCAGAGAAGACAAGGGTCTTGCTTAGAATTTTGGTTCCCTCGCTAATCCAGAGGAGTTGACTGTAGGTTGCAAACCATCACTTGTTGCAATAAACATTATGGTAGCTGGGAGCTTACAGAGTGTATGAACTTCTGCAGGATGGAATCAGATTGCAAAGACCATCGCCTTATGAAGTGTGGCAGAGGCTTGGTAAGGCTGCTGTTGGCAGAGCTCTGGAGAGAAAGATGATGTGTACATTGTACAGAAAGATGATTTCCCTTTAGTCTTCTGAGTTCTCAGCTGGGACTCCTGTAGCAAAAGAACAGAAGAATTTATTAATATGCATGTCTTCTATGTACATATATCATCATCCATTTTCTGCTATAACAACAGAATGCTACAAACTGGGTAAATTATAAAGAAAATAAACTTATTCCATACTGTTCTGAAGGTGAAAAATTGTAGTATCCAGGCAATGGCATCTGATGAGGGCCTTCTTGCCTTGTGGTAGAGGTCATCACATAGCAACAATAGGCAGAAACATGGGATTGAACATGTTAGCATTAAGAGAAGCCTTCCCTCCCTCTCCCTCCAATGGTAAAGGTTAAACCGAAAACCTTTGCACTGACTGGCAGCCCTTTTTATTTTTTATTTTGAGACAAGGTCTTGCGAAGTTGCTAAATTTCTCAGACTGAGCTCAAATTTAAGAATCCCAGCCTCAGCCTCCCAGTGTGGGTGAGTTACAGATGTGTGCCACCACATTTGGCTGAGAGCTTTTTTTTTTTTGCTTTTGAGACAGGGTCTCGCTTTGTAGTTCAGGCTGGCCCTGAGCTCACTATGGTGCCCAGGCAAGCCGCCGCGAACTCAGCAATCCTCCTGTCTCTGTCTCCCGAGTGCTGGGATCACAGGTGTGAGCCACCACGTCCGGCACTGTGGTATGCAGTGTTGATTGTTGGTGGGCGTGTCTCCATGCTCAGCATTATATGTGGTAACCGGGGATCAAACTCAGGACCTTGCGCTTGCGAGGCAGGCGCCGGAACCACTGAGCTAACCCTCCGGCCCAGCTGAGAGCTTTTATAACAAAGCCCTTCTCATGATATCCAGTCCACTCCTGCTATAATGATATTAATCCATTCATTAGAGTGGAGCCCTCATGATCTGATCACATCTTCAAGGTAGGTCTCATTTCTCAATACGGCCCAGTGACAATTAAATTTTAGTACAGCCTAGTGACAATTAAATTTCAGTATGAGCATTTAAACCATAAAACATGGGAGACACCAGAAAAATGGGTCTCAGAGGTGACTTTGGTATTCTGGCTTTTACAGCATCTTCAACGAAGAATGGTAAATTTTTAGAGAAGTGATAAGACAAAGGAAAAGGGCCTTGAGAGTCTAGTACTGTAATACCAAGTTATGGAAGGCAAATGCAATCTTGTATCACCTAACAGGCTATATTCTGAGAAATGTTACTGGGAAGTTTTGTCATTGTGTAAACATGGTGAAGTGAACTTATGTTAACCTAGGTGGTAGAGCCGACTACACATTTAGGCATAGACTAAATGTTACTCCCAGGCTACAAACTTGTATACCATGTTCTTATCCTAAATACTGTGGGAAGTTGTAAAACCTGTATTTGTCTATCTAAACATACCTAGGCGTAGAAATAAAACAGTAAAAATACTGGGTGATAGTAATTTTACAGCTCCATTTTAGTCTTATGCAGTATGTAATTGAATAAACTCACTGTCAGCCAAAATTGGTTAATAAAGTTTATATAAATTCATCTGGTGCCCACACCCAGACTGGTAAGTGTCTAAAGTAATCCGGGCCGATCAACTTTTGTGCTCTATGGTTGGGAGAAGGATGGAGAGGACACCACTATAAATTGTGTACTGGTTTTAGAAATAGGAGGGCAGAGAGTTTTTCTTGTCTCATTTTTTCCAGTTGCCTTCAACTCAAAATAATATTTATGCAAAAACAGCATGCTTTGGGGATGTATGTTCTGCTACCCTTGGGGATACTACTTTGGAATTGGATGTAGGGTTCTCAGTGGTGAATTATCAAATCTTGTTGAAACTCACTGTCCTGGATTTACTGATAGGTAATGTGATTTGAAGGCTACAGTTTTACTTTAGGAAGGTAGGGTCCTAGGAAATTTAAAAGCTCTTTTTTCCTGTATGAAGATTTTCCTAGCTGCTTTGAAATCACCAGTATGGGCTTTGGAATACCTGCATTGGAATGAGTAAGCAGACCCTCTGGAGTAAGATTTAGGAATTCACATCTGTAGTAAGTTTTTGCTAGTAATTTATAGGCACACTGGTTTAGAGTCATAGAATATTAATAAGTAATCTCAGAGTTCCTGTGGGAAAAAATGGAGCCTTTCTGATCCTAGAGTTAAGCCTGGGAGGGGTTGAGAGTGTAATTTTCCATTTAAACACACAGTTCTAGAGCAATAAAGACTAAAAGCGGTATCCCAAAGACCGCCATGAAATGGAACTTTGCTACTAGCAGGTGGGTGAGTTCGCCACCGTGACATAGTCACGATGTAGTCAGAGACCACCACAGGGTCCAAGGGCAAATATACTCCTGGGCCCTTACCTCAAAATTTGTGTTTTCTTCTGAGGCAGCAGGGACTTTCTCTTTTTCCCTTTATTGGGTTTATTGGGAATACATTATGATCACATTCACCATTGAAAGTTTGTACCTGTACATGAATGTATCTTGATTCTTATTTTTTCCCATTGTCCTCCCCTCCCTAAGCCCCCACCCCCTATATGCATGGACTTTGTTTCTATTTTTTTTTTTTTTGAGACAGGGTCTCGCTTTGTAGTTCAGGCTGGCCCTGAGCTCGCTATGTAGCCCAGGCAAGCCTTGAAGTTGGCAATCCTCCTGTCTCTGCCTCCCAAGTTCTGGGATTACAGGCGTGAGCCACCACAACTGGCTGTTTCTATTTTATTTTAATTTGAATTTTTATTGGTATACATCTTTATCCAGTCTCCAGTTGGCAACCAGGTACTTTAAAAGATTTTGGTAAAAACTGACTCTTCATTTGGGCCTACAGTGTCCAGTAGTTTAGTGCACATAGAACAAAGCATGGCCTGGGTCAAAAGAAATTCTTCTCAGTTGTGCATATAGACATGTTAATCACTTAGGAACTGTCTCTCCCAAAGTTATTGAGACAACCTTGATTAAGGCTAAATTTACCTCTTCTGTCTCATCACCCTTCAAGCCTGAGAACACTGGGGCTGGAGATTAAGCTCAGTGGTTCCCGTGCCTAGCTAGCAAGTGCAAGGTCCCAAGTTCGATCCCTGGTAACCACATACCACAATACCAGGTGTGCTGATTCATACCTACCAGCAATCAGTACCACATACCACAGTGCTGGGTGTGGTGACTCATACCTGTAATCTCAGCCCTCGGGGAGGCAGAGGCGGGAGGATTGCTGAGTTTGAGGCTTGTCTGGGCTACATAGTGAGCTCAGGACCAGCCTGAACTACAAAGCAAGACCCTGTCTCAAAAGGGAGGGAAAAAAACCCAAACAAACGAAAAAGACTCAGAGTACTTATGCCCTTACAGTCTCCATTGTCCTAAACCTGGATTCCAGCAGAACCTTACATGACTGACTTAGTTCCGTCCTGAGCCATGAGGATTCAACCTGAGCTACAAAACCAGGACTAAGGTACAAACACTTCCTAAAACTGGCTCCTTGACTTCACTAATCAGCTATTCTGATGCTCTTCATCAGAAAGTGCCTCCTCCAGCTGCTCCTCAAGATGTAGCCCTTGCCTTCTCTTACATTTCAGTGACAGCTTTTGCCCTTAAATTCACAGGGCCACTTTAGTTTTAATTTTCATTATCACTAAAACAATCTACACTAGTGGGGGACAGTTGCAGGTGAAGGTGATTAAAGTTATTTCATTTTTCAGTTGTTAAAATTTTATTCTGCTGACATTAGATTATGAAACCCAGGCATTTGCATAAGATGAATGAAGATCTGTATGAATAAACACGTTTTGTGCCCTTGCTTCATATTTTGTCACTCTAGTATTTGTGTGCCCCGTGTGGATTTTCTGTCTTTCATGTGGTCCTCTTTTGAGGGAGAAAAAACACAAATATCTTCTATTTTGGCCAATTTGTCACATACAGATGTGAAAATCAAGGTGGCAATGTGGGAATGCCTTCTTCCAGTAGGCATGTCAGGGCTGGCAGATGTCCCCAGGCCTTGCCACTTTGAGGTGAGTGTGTTTCTTGCCCAGGACTGCCTCCCAACAGAAGGGAAGTGTCTTTGTAAATTCTTTGGGGAGTCTCCTAGTTCTTAGCTGTCAAAAGTGTTATTTATAATATGTTTAGGGTTTTCCTGTGAAAGCTTGGAAGCTGCAAAGAATTGTCTGTTCACTTAAGATTTGGAGAAATTGTACCTTCCTCTCTGTATCTTCTTCTGTATTTGTGAGCCTTTTTTTTCTTTTAAAGGAGAAGGTGCTACATAGTTGATGTCATCAAGGCCGGGGGACTGCCTACAGTGCCTATGAGGGCAGGCATGCTGTAATTATCAAGACCTGTGATAATTGTGCCCCAGTTAATTAATTGGAAGATTTGACTTTAATTTACTTTGGAGACTTAAAAGGGATTCCATTAACGGACTGGAGCAGCTTTGTAGGCACAAGGAGGTGGGGATGGGTTTGCATTTATATGGCATTCTCATTCTTCTTACTTCCTCTTCACCTGGCAGGCTTTGGAAACCCACTGAGGTTAGTAGGCAGTTGGAGCCTATGGTTTTTCACTTGTGGAATTTAACACAAAAATGTAAAATGTTGGTGATCGTGTGGCCACCATTGCTTATTGTTTGCTTGGTATTCATACTCTTGTTATTTCTTGCTTAAAAATTAAGGAGTTAGAAATCTGGCTCTGACTTCTTTGAATAGCTGCCCCAATGCCCTTCTGGAATTTGGGTCACATGAGAAAAACAATCTTGATTTAGTTAAGCTATTGCTCAATACAAAAAAATCAAAATACAACTTTCAGAAACTGCTAGTTAGGTGGTATATTACTTATCAAGGTGTGTATAATTATAGTATATGCCAGTGGACAGTTCAGCTTATTAGATACAGGAGATCCCCACATCTGCAAGACTTACTTTGTTGGATGCCACAAAACACTACAGTACAGAAACTTGCCAAATGCTGGGTGTTTCAGTAGTGCAGTGTTTAATAGCAGTTAGGGATTAACTACACTGTTAACAGCCCTCTGTGGAGGGAGGATTACATCAAAGTTGGGGCAGGTTGAAGCAACAAGTTGGTGGAACTTCCTTGTTTTAAGAATGTGGGCTCATAGGGGTTTTCTGTAGCCCACAGGAAGTTCTGTGGATGTGACCTGGTGACTACCTCTAAACCTCGTTGTTTGTACCTTTTCCCCTCCACTTTTGGGTCAGAGAGGTTGGTCTGACACATCTAGCCATAGATTTGTTAATTTGAGGCAGTTCCATTTAGTGGGTTTCCTCTAATAGATTCATTAAATAGCAAGTAACTATATTTTTGAACATAGATTTATCTTAGGAATTTCACAACCATTAAATATTCCCTTTTATTGTTGCCATGTATGTATCTTTGGATTTTACTGTTACTTATGTGACAAAAATAATAGATTACTAATTCCATTTGCTTCTGACAACAAAAGAAAATAATTCCTTAGGGAATGATTTAGGGTGTTTAGGCCTGTGAACAAAGGAAGGGCTGCCCTAAGAATCACATGGAATACCGTAAACGGCATTTGTTTCTATTCCGTGATATGTGTTGAACTCTTCACAACTGCAGACCACTTGAGGGTACCTCATGGGTGAATAGACTATAATTTGAGGTAAAATTTTAAAATAAAAAATTTAAGAATGAAAAACATACTCAGAGTAGTGTTCGCAGGCAGTGTTGGATGTGATCCACTAATCTACCTGCTTCAGGTACGTCAGGGTTTGTGTTTAGGTGTCCCCCAAAGCCTCATACAGATGAGGTGGGACTTTCTTTTTCAGAGGTAGTTGAATCTGGAATGTGTGGTACTGGGGTTAAGGGTAAGTGATTAATTTGGCACCACCCTAATCCTGGTAGTCTGAATAAAAGGGGCAGAAAGATACTGTTAAACTCTCTGTGTTTTGTTGCTGTTGCTTCAGTGTTGGGCCTCTTGATCTGCCTCCCTTAGCCTTTGCTGCCCTCTGTGTACCACGTTGTTTCTTGTCTATGATGCTTGTTTGCACCCCTATTTTGGAGCTAGAAGATTATGGACTGAGATTTCTACAAACTGTAATCCATATAAATACCTTCCCTTCTCCTTTCGGGTATTAGGTATTTTGTCTCAGCTACAAGAAAAAGGTAACTAACTCAAGGATTGTCTGCCCCCTTAGGCCTGTGCATGTTTTCTTGAAGAAAATCACTAACATGCATTCAGAGAGACTAATTTGAAAAGCTACAAGCTTCAAATTCTTCTTGTCCTCTGAGTTTAGATACTGAGGACTCAGCAAGACCTCATTGGTGGCTGTCAGTCTGCCAGGCAGGGAGCACCCGAGCTGGCCAGCCTGCCAGGACTTGAGGGACCCGCACTTCCACCAGGCCTCAGTTTCCACCTCCACTCTACCTCCCAGCCCTGTGGAGCTCATCATGACCACCTTCACTGTAGAGAAGTGCAGCTGTCCCATGTGCCCAGATTCCAAATGTCCATGACCCCCGACTGAGGGCATATCTACTGTGGCCACCTCAGCGTCTGCAAGAAGGACCTGGCTGACACCTTGCCCTTCAGGAGCTTCTGGAGGAGCTCACAGCTCTGCGGTCTGACAAGTTGTGCCACAACTGGGTAAGGAAGAGCGAGAGAAAGTGATCTGAGAGAGCCTTATGCAGAAAGCCACAGCAGGCACTGGCACTCTCCTGTGGGGGCATCCGGGGCTGCTCTATACCTGTAGCACTATATCTGCCCAGTCAAGATGGCCACCCGGCCCTGCAGGAGGTGGCTGGAGCTCAGTGTGGCACTGCTGAGGAGCAGCATGGAGCAAGTGGAGAAGATGCCTGGGCTTCGGAAGGAGATGAGGTCAGGAGGGAGGAGATCAAGGACCATTTTGATCAAGGCCGGCAGTTCGTGCAGAGCAAGTGAGAGGCTGTGCTTCACAGATGGATGAGGAAGAGGTGGAGATCTTGGCAAAAGAAAACTGTTGGGGCTGCCTGATGCAGTCATAGGTGGGGCTTTCCAGAGATGGCTGGATCATGGGTGTGTGAAACTGGATTGATTCATGGTGCAGAGCTGGGATTAAGGGTATATGATTTGATTACTAAATTAGTCCACTGTTTGGTTTGGCACCCACCCTAAGCTAGATCATTAGAATGTAAAAGGGGCAGAAAGAAGTGGCTGTTGTCACTTGTGGCTGGTCATCTGCTTGCTTTTGCTGCCTTCTGCTTGCTATGAACTGGTTTTCCTCTGTGATGCTCCTCTGCTATGCTAACCTGCCTTGGAGCCAGCTATGAACTGAATGAAACCTCTACAAACTTGGAGCTAGATAAACCTTTCCTCTCTTAAATTATGGGTATTTTGTATTAACAACCAGAAAAGTAACTAAGATATAAACCAAAATTTTACTTCTGCTTCTGGCTATGTTTCTGGCCTAAGGCACCTGCTGAAGGGGTTGGAGGCCCAGAGTGAGGCTCAGAGACAGCCCTGCTCATGTCTGTGAAGAGCATCCATGATGCAGGAGATTGGATGCCCTGAGACCCTGTCCTTTGAGATGAGCAACTGTGGTCTGAGGCTCCCTGCCTAGTACTTAGGCCTGGGCCTAATCCTGAGGTACTTCCAGTTCAGCCTGTTCTTCCACCTGCCATAGCCCACACCGACTCATCATCTTGGATGGCAGGAAGACTGTATGGTTTGTGATCAGAAGGAGTGCCTACTTTGCCCCCAAGAGGTTCTACATGAGCCCAGCCATCCTGGGCTACTGCTACCAGAGGTTCAACTGTGGCCCGCCACTGTTGGAGGGTGGCACCAAGCCCAAGAGGACACTGGGTGGTTGCCAAGGTTGCCTGTCCCGCAGCTGGGCCCTTGGGCACTTCAAGGACTTCCTTGCCTTCAGCCCTTGGAAATCCCAAACCCTGCCCGAAGTGAGGCCCAGCAAGTCTGGCATCTTTACAGACTATGAACATGGTGAGATTTCTTTCTAAAGTGTAAGTGATGGGTCTGTGCTTTTGATCACTGCAGCAAAACTTTTGGATTATTTCTATGCTGGAGGAGATTCTGAACTCTCATCAGTGTCAGATAATAAACTTAACCTGATAATTATTGTGGTTTAGTCTTATGGCAAATTTGACCTCATTCCAGAAGTTTTGTAAGTTTCACCACTCAAAACCAGAAGAGACTTTTCTCCCTCCTTTTCAAGAGACATTACTGTCATGATATTAGTATGCTAGTCCCATATATATAAAATCAATTGTCAAGTGGTTTGAATTCTGAGATAAAATATTTGATACATGTTTTGGAGACACTGTGTAGTTTAGGTTGGTCTTGAACTCTTGGTGATCCTCTAGCCTTGGCCAAGACTTATTTATTGTGTCTAATTAATTTTGGTGCAGTTTTGGGGACTTTGTACAAGTTAGGCAAGTGCTCTATCAGAGCCATGTAAATGTGTATTATATATTTACTTAATTTGAAATGGGATCTCCCTTTGTAGTTCAGGCTGGCCTTGAACTATATAGCCCAGCCTGGCCTCAGATTTGTGGGATCTTCCTGCCTAAGCCTCTTGACTGTTGGATTCCAAGAAGGGGTCACTATGCCCAGCTCCAATAAAATATTTAATTACTGCCGGGCGTGGTGGCTCACGCCTATAATCCCAGCACTTGGGAGGCAGAGACAGGAGGATTGCTGAGTTCGAGGCTTGCCTGGACTACAGAGTGAGCTCAGAGCCAGCCTGAACTGCAAAGCGAGACCCTGTCTCAAAAAAAAAATATTTAATTACCTATTTTCATTGTTATTAAAGTATATATTATTTAAATGTCATGATTACAACCCATGTATCTTTTCTGTTCTGTTCTGTTCTCTTGTATGCTTTTTCTAGTACCAGAGATTGAACCCAGAGCCTTCTCACTGAGCTATCTCCACAACCCCCAAGCCCTTTTTAAAATTTTCACACAGGATACTGATTAATTATCCAGGCTAGGTTCAAACTTGCTGTCTTCCTGCCTTAGACCCCCAGGGTATTTGGATCATAGGTGTGCATCTCCATGCCTGGCTTCCTAGCTTTTTTGTTTTTGTATTTTGTTTTTCAGTGATGGACCTGAACCCGTTATAGAAAGTGTTCCAGCACTGAGCTAGAACTCCCAGTTCCCCAAAAGGTTTTCAAGTACATAGCTGTAGTGAAGATTCTTTAGGGTTTGTGCCCAGATATCCTGCCGCTTTCTGTCCATTTCTGAGTGTATCTTCCCAAGTCACCAATACTTGATTGACCCTGTCTTACAGAGCATCTCATGCCTCATGCCTGTCAGCTCAGTGAATGACTCCTTTATGGAGTAAACCACGATTTTCAGTCCCAGTTTACCTCCCATATGGGGACAGTAGCACCCCTGTGTCATGGTCCTGAAGTCCTAAGGATTTGTTTATCCCAGGTTTCCTTCCTTATACTCTGTACTCAGGAAAAACCACTTGTCTGCTTAGAAACCTTATCACTGTCATTGCTATTAAGATCAATATTTTTTTTTTTTGAGACAGGGTCTCGCTTTGTAGTTCGGGCTGGCCCTGAGCTCACTATGTAGCCCAGGCAAGCCTTGAGCCCAGCAATCCTCCTGTCTCTGCCTCCCGAGTGCTGGGATTACAGGCATGAACCACCACGCCTGGCACTGTGGTATGTGGTATTGATTGCTGGTGGGTGTGAGTCAACACGCCCAGCATAGTATGTGGTTACTGGGGATCAAACTCAGGACCTTGCACTTGCGAGGCATGCGCTGGAACCACTGAGCTAAATCTCCGGCCCTAAGATCAATATCTTAATCCCAAGATTGGAGACTGGCAGGGGTGAGAGTATGTGTATTCACCATTTCTGTTTTTAACCTTATTGCTGACTCAGGATTGTGTTCTCTTTGTAATTAGTCACCTCTCTGTTTATGTTTTAAGAAGGAAAAATATATTAAAGAATACAAACACCAAAAACCCCCATACTGATGTCTGGGGATGTGGCTATCTAGTAGGACACTTGCCTAGCATGTGATGAGACATTGGGTTTGATCCCTAGCATCACGTGCACATACACACATATGCATGCAAGAGTGCACATGTGTACTTAATAAATGGGATAGGAGGAAACAGGAGATGATGGATGTGCTCATATCTTTGATGGTGGGAATGGTTTTATGTTTGTATACCACAACCTCATTGTACTGTATATGTTAAATATGTGCACAATTTTTTCATGTTGGTATACTTCAATAAAATAGTCTCTTTTTATAAAAAGCTTGCTTGAAAATGAGTAACTTTCTCATATAAATTAAAGATTAATATTATATGTTCTGAATAAAGCATTTAATATTTAACTAGATATTGGTTCCTCCTCAATGTTTTATTCCTCATTATTTTACCAAAGTAGAAAATTCTTCATAATTACATTCTTCTAGGAATGGCAGTAAATGTTTGGTGATTCCATCAATTTGGGAGGTTTGGAAAATTCAGGTTGATCTTGTGTCTAGAAATCATGGCAAGATTTCCACTTGAAGGCTAGAGTTCAAGCTTCACTACAGCTAAGTCTGCCAGTTTGCATCTCCCTCAAACTCGCTATTCAACCTTCTCAAAGATTCTCTGTACTCAGTATTGAACATGAACATGCTTTGATCCTGAATGAGAGGACCAGGAATATGAGAATAATAGCAGTATTACTGAACATGACACTGGAAACCGTGGAACTGTTCCTTCTGACATGATCCTTGTGGAACAGGAATGCCTTAGTGTCTTCATCCAGAACTTGGGGTAAACACCCGTGATGGCCAGAGTCCTCTTAGAGGAGGAAATCAGGCTGATGCCCACTGCCCTTCTTTGTAGAGCAGGCTAAGAAGTCAGATGTTCATTGGCTGTAATTTGATTCCTTTCACCCTTAAAACTGTTTTCTATAACCTTGATTAAAAGTAGGACCTGTATTGTTGTATGCCATCCACTTTGGTGAAAAGAACAAGTGGGTGTTTCACCACAGAGGTAACATTTTATTTTTTAAAGAATGTATGCATACACTTTGGTATACATAAAGATCACATTCATGATAGAATACATATTTGTTTGGCATCCTTTTTCCTCACTCAGAACTCAGCAGGTAGTTCTGTCAGTACAGGTTCTAGAGGACCTTGTCTAAACTATATTAAAGCAGGTGTTAACCAGATGGGAACATTCTTTGATAGTTTGAATTTTTAGTGATAGAACTAAGAGTTTTAAGTTTTTATTAGTGTATGCTTGTGGGGAGTTGATGCTTAGAAATACCACATCTTAGTCCTTTTTATTTTCCCTTTCACTTCTCTTTTGTGTTTCTTCCCCACTCAGTCACCTTCCCAGATCCCTTCCTGTTTCTTATCATCTACCTTTATTTTGTTCATACTTTGCTATCTCATATTAGAGGAATCATACAAGATTTAAGTTTCAGTATCTGATTATTTCATTTAACATTATGATCTCAAAGTGAGTCCATTTTTCTAGAAATGATTGAGAATTAGTCCCCCTTTTTTAGCTGAGTAGTACTCTACAATATCACATTTTCTTTATCTACTCACATAGTGGTAGGCATGTCGGCCATTTTCAAGAGTTAGCTGTTTTGAGGTGCACTGTATAAACATGGTTGTGCAGGAATCCCTGTAATATGACATGTTTAACTGTTGGGATGATATCTAGAAAAGGTCAAATGGAATTTCTATTTTTAGTTTTTGGAGAAATCTTCCATAGTGGTTGTACTAGTTTACATACTCACTAACAGTGTAGAAGAATTTCTTTTTCCCCACAACCATGCCAGCACTTGTTTTCTTGAGTTCTTGATGATAGGCTTACTTGCCTGCCTGCCTGCCT
>PVIC010035626.1:0-18973 GCA_004025085.1 Thryonomys swinderianus
GTGTTGATTGTTGGTGGGCGTGTCTCCACGCCCAGCATTATATGTGGTTACCGGGAATCGAACTCAGGTCCTTGCGCTTGTGAGGCAGGCACCGGAACCACTGAGCTAACCCTCCGGCCCACACCAGTGATTCTTTAATAGCAAGAATATGTAAAGAAGATAGGGTCGATACAAAACACGATGCTAGATTAGGATCATAATTTTGCAAATATCTTTCCTTCTTCCAAAATTTAATTAAATTGTAATATTTCAACATTACCCTCAGTTCACAGGGAAAAACATACTATTAATTATGTGTAATTAAAATACAAATTTTATAGATTGCCCATTATTTATGTTGCTTTTTATTTCCAAATGTAAGTTGAATTATTATAACAATAGTAAATGTTAAGATATTTCAGATTAAAAGTATATTTCTAACACACGAGTCTAAATTTAGGAGAATGTGATATATTAGATATATGAAAACTTGTGATTACTAACTCCCTATGGAAATTAAGAGATAATACCAGTGGAATTCAATAGTCAAAGCCATTTGTATGCTGAATAGTTCATCAAATGCTATTATGTGGATAAACTATGAACTACATAGAGGGGACAAGGCTGGAAGTATGATCCTAGGTTGAACGCAAAAAGAAAAAAAAAAGAAATTCAAAGATCCAGAGTTAGAGGTATTAAATAAAGCACTTATCTACAGTATCCTATGTATTATAATGAATAAATGAAGTTTAAGGATCATTTCTCTCTCCAAGGAAGTAGAGGTTTTTTTCATATTTTAGTATAGAAGTCAATTTCAATTATCTATTAATTATGTCTACAGTAATATGAACAAAGGTTTGCACCACATTGAAAATGTGATTATTCGGGTAATTGAAAAAAATTTTCATTACTCACAGGGTCATTTGTGAGTGGTCATAGTTTATTAGATATCATCATATTTTTCTAAATCTTTTTCCCAGAAGTACACAATCTTATTATTAAAACATCACTGGTCTAATTTCACTGCCCACAATCTTAGAATATACTCAGTGATAGAGGAAATTAGCTATCCATTCTACAAAGATAATTTAATTAGCACCTGTGTTCTAGACGTTATCCTATTTGCAGAAGTTGCTAAAAGAGACAATACAAACCTTTTTCTTTTGGTATTTATAATTTACAGAAAAGCAAGCCAATAATTTCCTATTTTATGTATCTCCTAACATTGTGGAAATGATGTATTGAAAAAAGGAAATAGGAGAAAGCTTCTATTTCTGTCTGGTAAACTACAGAAATATTTGATAAATGTCCCAAATTTAAAATATAAGCTTACAAATAATGAAATGAGCATTTGAACATTTGAGCTTTAAAAATATGAAATGAGAGTGTTATAATAAGTTTTACATATATTTCTTCATAGGTTTCATTAACATTGTGATGGTTTGCATCTGAGATGTCTACTGAAAGCCTTTTTGGTCAGAGGAAGCTGATCACCACTTTTCCTGTGTGTACTAGAAATTTAGTAAAGACAAGTTTTGGTTAAGTGTACTAAGGATTTTTTAAAAATATAGTTTAGGGGCCGGGGATTTAGCTCAAGTAGTACCGCACCTACCTTGGAAGCACAAGGGTTTGAGTTTGACCCTCAGTACCACATACATACATACATACATACATACATTCATAAATATTAAAAATTTTTAAAAATATATCGTTTAGTATTTAGGGTGCAGGAGGTTGCAGGGTGGGGAGGGATATAGGTAAAAATGAGAATTAACCTGTGTCATATGCTGATACAAATTCTCCAACGTTGATTGTGATCATGAGCTGTATATAAAATGATAAAGAATTCAAATAAAAAATATATAGTTTAATTTAATTTAGTTTAGCATCAAAAGCAAAACTAGTACACCTGTAATCCCAGCACTCGGGAGGCAGAGACAGGAGGATTGCTGAGTTCGAGGCTTGCCTGGGCTACATAGTGAGCTCAGGGCCAGCCTGAACTACAAAGCGAGACCCTGTCTCAAAAAAAAAAAAAAAAAAGCAAAACTAGTAATAGCATGAGAACATATATAATGAACTTTAGAGGGTAAATTGTTTCAAGTAAGTAATAGGAAATTAGATAAGAGAGAAATGTATGTCCATGGGTAGAAAACCTTACAAATTACATCGGGAAGTTTGTATTTAATTTGGCCCGTTATGTTAGAGGGTAACAACATAACATTACGTAAGGGAAAAATGAATCAAAGACTACAAATTATAGAAACAGAATGTGCTATATGCTTTGACATGAGATTTAAGGCAATCTGATGAAGACAGAAATAAAATCAGAAACATACACAGATATAAATCTTCAAAAAAGAAAAGTCATAGATTCCCAAACATGAGGCCACCCTTCCAGTATCCCCTGAACGCGAGTGCCGCACTAGGGAATGGAAAGGCTCAAATAAGACTGTGGCTACTGAATAATTATGGCTGAACAAAACACTCAGGAAACAATGTGTCTTGTCATGGTATTTTTTCATTAAATTGAAATTGAACTACATTTTTTTAAATTTTTCAATATAAAGAAAAGGGGAGAATTTAAAAGGTTTAATTTTCTAGAAAGTAAATTACAATTATTTTTGAAAAAAGTTTACTAGATCATAGAAAAAAAGAAAACATTGAAGAATTTAAAAACTATTTTGGCTGTGAGTAAATGATCATGAATTCACTTGGATGGGAACAAGGGATGGCAAAGGAAAAGATGCTATAAAGCATGACTAGTACATTTAAAAAGAAAAATTGGGGAGAGGTGTTGGTCCTGAAAAAGAAATGAGCTTGAGTATCATCAAAGTATTTAGCTTACAGTAGTTCTCCTTTCTGCTGTTTATTAAAACCACTTAAATCACTCTGAAAGCATCCCCATAGATTCCAATGCAAGTGATTTGGGAAAAGGTAGATACCGCCATTTTTAACAAACTAGTCTCCAAGTGACTTTAACTTTCATCGCGGTAAAAAATCTTTGCAGAGTAGGGTGCTATTGTGTGAGATACTTTAAAGAGCCTGGGCTCTCAGGTCAAAGAGAAGGTGTTAATTAAAGAAAGAGCAGTTTGTCATAAAGTTTCACATATATGAAAGCCACAGGTGCCTTATCTATAAATCAAAAAGCATTCACTGATTTGTAGTTAGGTCCAAAGTGTAAACAGTGTTTCTCAAGAAACTGAGTGAGCAGTAAGTGCTCCATAAAGATCACCTGTAAATATCATATATTATTAATACTATGACATCACATTATTCTCTAGTCTATAAAGATCAGTCATGGTATGAAAGAGCATCATCAGAGTGAAAATACAGATCATAAAAAAAAAAAACTCCCTAGAGGCAGAACCTGGAGAATACAAAAATGTAAGAGAACGACAGAAGCACGGGAGGTAGGCAACAAGAAGTGTGGTGTGGTGTACCGTGAAAAAGACACGCAAGTGTGTGCATACACCTATGACCCTTTTTGATAAATTCAGGTGAGAACATAGACCAGCGCTGGGCCCCACTTCACCAAGAGCACTCCCCTGCCTACGCACACAACTAGGTGTCAAACTTTATTATCATGTGCATTATTAGTTAACACAAATTATATGTGAAAACCATGGATAAAGAGATTTTTTCCAGTTTATTAGGTAAATTTCAGATGTTGGAAAGAATTGAAGTTAGATGAGTTTGAAGCATAGTCGTTGGTTTGGAGACTTTGAAATCTATGAAGTCTAAGTAAGATCAGATTAGTTTTGTTCAAATTTACCATTGATGGTGGTAGACTCATAAACAGTCAGAGAAAAGACATTATTGTAAGAAAAAACAAACCTTAATTTTATAAATTATGTGCAGTAGGGAAGATAGGCAAAGACACAACATGGTAACTTCAGGATCTTGAATAACTTTTTTTTCAGAATTAAAATAATTACAAAAATAAATAAATAATCCAGTTACCGAAGAAGCTGAAGGGATTAAAAAGAAGAAAACAGATGAGGCACAGGGCCAGTAAGAAGGCCTGGCACTAAAACTAATTTGCAAGACAGGAATAAATAAATTTGACACATAGCTGTAGAAGTAAACATGGAAGTGGAGAGACACCGTCTGGTGTACCGGTCCTCTAGGGCTAGTCTATACTCTAATCTGCATTTATCAGAGGTAGAAATACATGTGAACATTCACTTGTCTGCCTTCTTAAAGGTATCTCACACTGCCTTTTAGAAGGATGAATAGTTGATACATGTCTACTGACATGAACTATAGATGGGTTATTAAGGTGAGATTTTTGGCATTCTACGAAGAGCAATGAAAGGCAAGATTGTCAAAGTAAATCAAGAAAAACCCACAAGAACAAATGGCAGGACAATTTATTGAATAGAGCATATCTTGATCCATGCAGCTTTATGTCTTCTTTGTGTTCACTATGTTCAAATCTTTGTCTTCTATAAGAAGGTGAAGAGACTTAATGGACAATGAATGAGAAAAAGTTCAAATAAAATGTGTGAACTGGAGACAGGCAGGCAGAACTTCGCTGCTTTTCAAATGGAAGCTTTCTTTGCTGTCTTAATGCCAGGGACTAAAAACAATTTTAAAATTCTTTTTCTTAGTATATTACCCAAAATATAGCTCAAGAAAAATATAAACAAGCCTTCATTCCTTGATACACTATAGCACTTTTAATAATTTTCATACTCTTAAATTCTCACAATCCTAAAAAGTTTGATTAACTTATCTACAGCCTATTATTAAAACAAACTAATAAAATAAGCATCTTCTTACCACTTCTTGTGTACATTTAACTAAATTTAATTCCATAAAAGCTGCCTACAATGAGTAACACCAAGCAAAAGCATAACAAAGTCAACCCAATGTGCTATCCCCTTGGGAAAAAAAAAAGAAAAAATCACAGGTCATCCACTTCCTCTTAAGTTTTATAAAACATCACAGAATAGAGAATTCTTAAAGGGTCTTATATTATCTCTCAAAAAGATAAATAACCTCTTACAACTTTAACATTTTTAAACTCAAAAAATTAAATGTACTTCCACAGACAGATTGGTTTCAGCAACATGATAATCAAAACAGGAAAGATGAGACTAAGGGAAAAAAGCCCATGCAAGAAGATTGTGATTGTGGTTTCCTTCCTCCCAGCACCAAGTGCAATCAGAGCTGTCACTGTGAGGGCAGCAAGAGCCATGCTTGTAATGTCCCGCCCCCCCAAGAGTGAACAAAGGAACAGATGCTCCATAATCTGCAGTTCACAATATCTGCATACATTTGTGTCATTGGAGTATTCCCATTTGATCATATTTGTCTTTCATCTGGCAGTTTACATGTGCAGGTGGCTAAGACATTGTCCTACTGGCCACTTTGTACCAGGCCCAACAGGAAGTTCTCCTGGGGTCCCACAGCTCCTGCTCTGCATCCAGTGATGCAGTGCTTTCACAGTCAGGTCTGTTTTCATTCCAAAACCTCTATCATAAACTGTCAGATCTCACTCCCAGAACCACGGTATTCATTGCTTTTACTATAGTAAATATCCTGTTCAGTATAAGATATCCCAGAGAATAGATTGTATGCTTTTCATTTTTCCCAGTAACTTATTCACTGCTTTCCTCTCACAAGTAATAGTTGGAGAAACTACTGTGTGGTACCCTGTTTGAAATTTACATTTTCAGGGACATTGGGAGCCCAAATTAGAAGTGTAGATACTTTATTTCCTAAGTATTTGCCAGTTAAATTTAATTGAGGGAAAATATACATGTAACGTGAATTTTACCAATTTGAAACATGCAACTGAGTGACAGTAAGTCCATTTACATTGTTGTGCAACCATCACCACATAATGCATCTCCACTTTCAGAACTTCATTCCCAAGAAAGAGGCTGTACCCATGAAATCATAACTGTCTGGCTCCCACACACTGTCCTTCCAGCCACCATTATACTTTCTGTCTATGATTTTGACTTTTTAAAATTTATTATGCAAGTAGAACCATACGATATCTGTTGTGTCTGACTTAGCACCATATTTTTTTTATTTGAATCTTTTTGGTACATTATATCTATATATCATGATCACACGCAGTATTGAGGAAATGTGATAGAGGTGTGAATAAAGAAGGGTAAAGAAAAATGTGATGATAATAAATCATGTATTTGGGCCAGAGATTTGGCTCAGTGGTTCCGGCGCCTGCCTCGCAAGCGCAAGGTCCTGAGTTCGATCCAGGTAACCACATACAATGCTGGGCGTGGAGACTCATGCCCACCAGCAATCAATACCACATACCACAGTGCTGGGCATGGTGGCTCATGCCTGTAATCCCAGCACTCAGGAGGCAGAGGCAGGAGGATTGCTGAGTTTGAGGCTCGCCTGGGCAACATAGTGAGCTCAGGGCCAGCCTGAACTACAAAGCAAGACCCTGTCTCAAAAAAAAAAAAAAAACTTTTGTATTTAGGGGCTGGTGGGTTGATAGGTGGATAGGTGAATGGGAAAAGATGAGAATTAAATTGTGCCATACACTTGTACAAACTCCTAATATCGAGTGTGACCATGATATGATGTATATATACAATGGATCAATAAAGGTAAAAATTTTTTTTAAAAAACAAAAAAATTGAGAACTTTTGTCAGACTAGTACATTTTAAACATTCAGTGGGCACTTGCAGGAGGTAAAGTATTAGACCAGAAGTTTAGAGAGATGGACTAAGAAAATATTTGTTATTTGCCTTATTCAGTCAGTTTCATCACTAAACCTAAAACCCCTAAAAGCTCCTAGTACTAAAAAATTTTATGCAGATATTATAATTATTATGGGAACCGAGACAAGAGGTAGGCATAGAGATATCTCTGGGAAAAAAAATTAAGAAATCCTTCAAAAATAGTGAAAACAGGGCCGGAGGGTTAGCTCAGTGGTTCCGGTGCCTGCCTCCCAAGCGCAAGGTCCTGAGTTCGATCCCCAGAAACCACATACAATGCTGGGCATGGAGACTCACACCCACCAGCCATCAATACCACATACCACAGTGCCGGGCATGGTGGCTCACGCCTGTAATCCCAGCACTCGGGAGGCAGAGGCAGGAGGATTGCTGAGTTCAAGGCTTGCCTGGGCTACACAGTGAGCTCAGAGCCAGTCTGAACTACAAAGCGAGACCCTGTCTCAAAAAAAAAAAAATAGTGAAAACAATAGATTTTAAAATGATTTGTTCAGAGAGGGAGAAATGTGTAAAGTATTCAAAAACAAGCTACCTACAGGCAAGAGGTGGGAAAAATGGAGATAGGTTAGTAGGCTAGAATTAGAACTTGAAGGGTCATGTTCATGAACTCAGGTCTGAAGTCACACAAGACTATTGAAAAATAAACAAAATACATGAAGAACTGGAAAATTTCTTGAAATACTTATTTTCCTTGATCAAAGTAGTGCCCAATAACTTTAGCACAAAGAAACAAAATTAATGGCCTCATGTCACTGGTATTTCAGGTAGAAAAGTTTCTTTTTAGGACTGTTTATATGACTTTCTTATTTTTCTACCCATGACATTTAAAATGCACTTAAGTCAATATAAAACATTTAAATAATTGTAATCTTGCTTAGCACAAAACATGGTTGCTTGGCACATTGTTTATTACACAATGAAAAGCAAGTTCTTGCCAAATATTAACCTATAGCTACATATAAGCAACTAAAGTTGGTTTACATTACTTATAGTTCCTCATTCCATGGGAAAGTCTAATATAAGTCATACAGTAACACCTCAACATTTGTTTTTTTGAGACAGGGTCTCTCCTTGTAGTTCAGGCTGGCCCTGAGCTCACTATGTAGCCCAGGCAAGCCTCGAACTCAGCAATCCTCCTGCCTCTGCCTCCCGAGTGCTGGGATTACAGGGGTGAGCCACCACACCTGGCACACCTCAACAATTTTATTCCTAAACTATTTTTGTGGTAGTTGGATTAAAATTTTAGAGCACTTATTTTTTTGCATCACACAGTAATCAAAAAGAAGCTGTTGACTATCAGGCTGGAATGTTCTGCCTCTCAGTTATAACTTACCTGCTCAATCGTGCTTCATGTTGAGTGAGCCATGATTCGCCTTCTATTTCTGATGTTCACCTCTATAGACTGGCCTTGCTGAAGTTGTATATATAAAGAAAATATGATTTTGAGATAATCATCCATGCTCTCTATAAAGATCTAAAATTAAGTAAAGGATGCTGGGCTAGAGGGAGACTACCTATGAACAAGTCACATAGCATATAAAGAGATTACTCAAGTTGTCACTAAAAATGTGTTTTTAATTCTGCCTGAATATAATGTGATGCTGACTGAAGTCTTAAAGATACTTTTCACTTAGATTCATTAATATCGTGATGATTCTGTGAGGTGACTGTCTATATACCAACCTGACAGACAACAATCAAAAACATGTGTCCCCCAGAAGATAGATGATAAGCTGCCCAACAAGCAAGAAGACAGTGCCAGTTTGCTCCCACATGGAGCATGTATATGTGACAGTCACATTCTTAGCAAATGAAAATACAGATCAATTACAGATTCATGAAAAAAAAATTTGAGTAAAAAAGAAAACTGTTTTGAGGAAATGAATAGGAACACACTTTTGCCTCCATTGTAGAAATTGGTTTTCAAAACAAGATGTGAACTTTCATAATGAATTTTAAAGACATAAACTTTAATAAAATTTTTTCTTACATTTATAAATAGTGTGTAGCAAAAAATAAGTAAAAACTAATCCTTCATTTAAAGAAGATAAAAAATAGGATTTAGAGTAGGAAAAATATTTTAATACATAAACTAAAACTTAGACTTCAAAACATATGAAGGGTTTCTGCAAATCTATATGAAAGAGATAAACAGTACAAAAGAAAAATAGGTGGGGCCAGAGATTTAGCTCAGTGGTTCCGGCGCCTGCCTTGCAGGCACAGGGTCCTGAGTTCTATGCCTGGTAACCACATACAATGCTGGGCGTGGTGACTCATGCCCACCAGCCATCAATACCACATACCACAGTGCCAGGCGTGGTGCCTCACGCCTGTAATCCCAGCACTAGGGAGGCAGAGAGAGGAGGATTGCTGAGTTCGTGGTGGCTTGCCTGGGCTACATAGTGAGCTCAGGGCCAGCCTGAACTACAAAGCGAGACCCTGTCTCAAAAAAAAAAAAAAAAGAAAAAGAGGTGAAAGTTATGTTTATGCAACTCATATTTAGAGGCAACCAAAATGTTCATAGCAATAGTCCTCAGTGCACTAATGACCAGAAAAGACAAATAAAACCATTCAGTAAACAAAATTAAATAACATGATGATATTAAATGTTGACAGAGTATTCTGACTTTTAAAATGTGTTTGAAAAAAATAAGCATTATATGTGATGTGCACAGAAATTAGGTAGTGTCTGAAAAAACAGAAAGTAGTCCAGCCCATATTCCCAAGCAATCCCACTTGTAGACATTTAGTAGGAAGGTCTTGGATGTTGCATAATGAGACATTTATGAGGAAAAAAAGTCCTTTCTATGATGTTCCTCATAGTGGGAAATCAGAAATGACTATTAACAAAAGGGAAACACAATAATAATATATTTATGAAACAAAATAATAAAGCAACAAAGTACATCCACTTGCAGCAGCTTGAGAAAATCATGAAAAGTAATGCTCTCCTAATGCATCAAATTTAACTATTTTATTTACTTAATAAATACCCTATATAATTTAAGGTTGCACATACTGCATGTATCTATGGTAAACTCAAGAGAAAATATATGGGCATGATAACAAACTTATAATACTGATTACTTCTTAAAGGAAGCAGAAATCTGGAAGTTTAGACAAAAAGCTCATATTGTATATTTGATATCTTACTATTGAACTTGTCATAATTTGAATAATAATAAATTTATTTGTTTCACTGATCCCTTTGTTTTTTTTTTAACCAAATATCTACTTAGGATAATGAAATTCAAGGCTGTAAGAGCTCTAAGCCCATCATATACATAGGTTATAAGAAAGTTCTTGGCCGGGCATGGTGGCTCACGCCTGTCATCCCAGCACTCGGGAGGCAGAGACAGGAGGATTGCTGAGTTTGAGGCTTGCCTGGGCTACATAGTGAGCTCAGGGCCAGCCTGAACTACAAAGCAAGACCCTGTCTCCAAATAAATAAATAAATAAATAAATAAATAAATAAATAAATAAATAAATAAATAAATAAATAAAATAGAATAAATGATAAACGTATTGCTCATAGTTCTGAGGGCTCAGAAGTCCACGATCAAGGTGCTGATAGACTCAATATCCAATCAAAATCTGTTGTTTGCTTCAAATTTGGCCCCCATCTCAATGGTCTCACATGGCAGAAGGAAAAGGAGCTTCCTAGGACCTATTTTATATGGGCACTAATTTCATCTAAGACTGTTCTGCCTTCTCAGCCTATCTCCAGAGGGTCTGCTTCCTACGAATGGCTCCTTGAGGGCTCTGATTCCAACATAAGTGCTGTGAACTAAGGCTGACGTCCCGACTATAGCCCAGGGTCTTAGTGAGATTAATAAATGTGCCCAGCACAATTTCAGCAGTTTCAATGAGGAAGTGTCTGAAAGGGATAAATATTTCAATCTACCCACTTTCCACCAAGATCTTCACAGAACAGGTGATATCTGTTGTGAGGTGAGGACAATTTTGAGAAATCCTAAACTAAACCAATAAGGAGCATGGACATTTTGAATCAATGAGGAAATGTAAGATAATTTTTAAAGTCATTGATTAAGCGAAGCCTGAAGAAAATAATTTGACGTTAATATCATATGGTTTATTGAGTTACATCTTAGGAACTTTAGACTTTGTCATTTGTTCTGTGAAAACTTTCATTCATATTTTGAGCTTCTAGTAAGAGGTGAAAAGAGTGCTTAGAGGTTAATTCCAGAAACAGAGGACTAGAAATAGAGGTAATTCCCTGGAAAGAAGAGGTAGGAATCCAGGCAAATTTATTCATCCCTGAACTTTTTATTATTTAAGTAGAAAGGTAGCAAAGGTGAATCTGACAAGATGCTTGATGTATTCTTTATCATTTGGAAACTGAGCTACAAAAACCGTTTGGCCAGAAGGATGATGTATATGTTTTGGAATACTTGCCATTACTTATTCTTTTTAAAAATGTTTGAGATACCAATAGACATTTGGAAATGTAGGGTGACAATCAGCAATATGGTATGGAATATATAATATATAATATTGTTCTAGGAGGAATGAGAACCATCTAGATAAAAGCACTGGATTAGGCCAAGTAAAAGGAAGAATGTTCCAGATGAGAAGAGTTATCATGTAAAACTGTGAAGATGAAAAAGTACAACCTCTGGCTGGGAATGACATGATGGCGTCTTTTAAAACACTACAACTATGTATTTGTATAGACTTCAAAACAAATGACAGAGACCACTATTTTCAAATATGTTCTCACCTGGATAAATGGTAACTCATGGTGAATATTAAGGGTGAGGCTGACTGAAGTTATTCACTGGGTCTGGAACAGGTAAATGTTATTTTTGTAGGTATTTCTTTTGGAAGAAAGTCAAATGTGTAGTTGGCTATGGAAAGGATTTGGAGAGTCTAAAGATTATAAATACATCAATACAATTTAGAAAATTAATAAGTGAGGGGGAAATAATAAAGTCCAGGGAGTGAATATGGCTCATGTACAAGCCACACAGCAGACAGGAAAAGCATCTATAGTCTTCCTTCGGACCTTGCAAGAGAGTAGCTCCAGGACTGCGTAGATGCCAAAACCTCTGAGGCCCAAGACCCGTGCACACAACGCTGTGCATTTCCATGCAGATGTGGAACCCTTGAGTGCAGACCAATGTACTTGGTCATTAGAGAAAACTCTTCCTTGTTCGGCCTCTCCTCCTTCACTGCTGAATGGTCCTACCCATTTTGCTTAACTTCTCTGAACTTCACACCTCATGTCCTAAGGAAACCTAATAAAGCCTTTTTCAGAGGGTGATAAGGAGGATTGAATGAAACAGCGATTGGGTCAGTGAGGTCCTCAGCTTTTTTTTTTTTTTTTTGAGACAGGGTCTCTCTTCAGGCTGGCCCTCAGCTCACTATGCAGCCCAGGCAAGTCTGGAACTCACCAATCCTCCTGCCTCTGCCTCCCGGGTGCTGACAGGCGTGAGTCACCACGCCCCGCACTGTGGTATGTGGTATTGACTGCTGGTGGGCGTGAGTCACCACGACCAGCATTGTATGTGGTTACCGGCATCAAACTCAGGGCCTTGCACTTGCAAGGCAGGTGCCGGAACTACTGAGCTAAATCTCCGGCCCCTCAGTATGCTTTTACAGTTTGCTCTACACGGCCTTATATAAGTCCTTCCAGTACCCACAATCATTATAGAATTAGAAGAACTGGTTGCTCCTATAGCACTACTATATTTTAGATGCAATTATGAAAGTGTTAACAATAATATTGGTCATTTCAACAAGTTTAGAGACATAAATGATTATGTATATGATATGTTTTGTTTTCTGAACTAACAGGTTGGGGGGTGATTGAGGTCAGTTTTCTAAACAAGAGCTCTGGTGGATTGGTGTGAGTGCACCTCAAGTTACATTTCAAATGGTGCACTGCATCTGCTCGTTCATCAAGCTGCCAAGGGTTTGACTCTGCAGCTCTGGTTGGTTTGTTTGTTTTATAATTCACATCTTTACTGAGTCTTGAGCCTCTCCGCTTAATAAGGACAGTAACATGTTAAATCTTACTTTAAAAAGCTCCCATATATCAAGTATAGAGATTGCCAAAAGATGACATTTCATAGCTAAGCCCAACACCGGTTCCAAAATATTGCCCACAAGTGTATAGCTTCTTTTTTTTTTTTATCTCTCATCAATGTCACTTGATATTTGAATTGATTCTACTATGGCATAAAATAAAATACAGTCATAGCGGCTGGTGTGACTCTCTTTGGGGAGACGTTAAGAAGTTTGTTCTTTATTTTGTGCGGCATCAAGTAAGAGAGAGCAGCTTACACCGATGGGACTCCCCCGGCAGCTGTTGTGCTTCTGTCCTCTTTCCACGCTATGCGCGGAGCTGCATCCCTGGAAATCTAACCTTCAGGGGATCCAGCCGGGGAGGTGTAGCTGGTTCAAGGACAGGGGAAGGGAAGGAAAGTCAAAGAAAGGAAGTGGAAACGCAGCAAACATGTGATTAACAGCTGTTTTTCTGGAGAAAGCTTCCATCAGGGATCTGCAGCTGTGTCGTTGTGCCTCATTTCTGCAGATTGCACAGGATGAAATTGAAAGATGCCTAGAGCAGGAAGATGCATGGTGAGAAGTAAAAGAAGTCCTGAATCCAGGACAAACATATGAGGTGAATGCCTCCATTCCTTAAAGCTCCCTGGAGGTCCCCTGGCCTCCTGGGGGTTCAGGAATAGATTACTAAGAAGTAAAATCACCTTTCACCTGGATATCTGTCCTGGGTGGTCGCTAGGTATTTTTTCCCCTTCTTTTGAGGCTGGGGTGAAGGGAAAGGGTTGATGGAACACCTTCCAGCCCTGTTTCTCCCCTTTAATAAATTAGCTACAAATCAGCTCTGGGACGTGAAAGAGGAGCAATCTGTGTAAAATAGGGAATACAAGCAAATGAGCTTTCCAACATAATATTAGCATCCAAATTGGGCCTGTAAACCAATTCTAATTAGCTACAAATAAAAGTGGATTATCCTAACATTTTGCTTAGAATTAAATCCTAATTCCCAAACACAAGAGGGCAAATAGAAAGTGGTGTGTATGCGTGCATGTGTGTGCGTGTGTGTGTATGTGTGTGCGTGTGTGATGACATTGTCCTCCGACACGTGCTGGAAGGAATGTATTTCCTCTGAAGTGTCCCCTTCAAACAACAATTGCATGCTGCCAGCTGCCCCACATACAGAGCTCTGCCAGTGGGGTTGGAAATAAACCTCCAAGTGAAACAGTCTTCACACTACTTGCAAACCGCACAAGCCCTCTGGTGCAGGCCTTTGTAAGGCCAGGCTGAGGAGAAGCCCGGCCGGGCAGGCACTTGGAGGAGTTAACGAGGTCGCCTCGCCGCTCCCGGCGGGGCGTGTGAAGGGGTGGGAGGCGCTGAGGTCAGGGTTAAGCGATGCTGCGAAAGGAAGCTCTGCGCCCCGCCCTCACCCCTGTCCACCCACCAGAGGGGTCCCCGGCGCCCCTCGGCGATTGGAACTGCCGCTGGGTTTCTCGGGGAGCTGGACACAGCACGTCAGAGCCCCTTCTGAAACAGTCCACGTTAAAAAGCCCAGAAAAGCCTGACCAGCAGCCAGGCTCGGCCCTCCTCGTTTCCAGCTCAGACCCCGTCTCCCCTCTGGATCTGTGACCTTCGGAGGTGCGGCTTTCTGAGGGTGCCTGAGCCATATTCTGCGGGAGCTCCGACCAGAGGCCAGAGCAGGGTGTCTTTCTCTCCGATCCCACCTGTCTACCTGCTTCCTGATGACCCCTGAAGAGAACTGGCGATCAGGTGCGGCCGCGCACACCCGCCAGATCTAGGGGCGCCACCCCCCACCCCCTTCCGCTGCAGCAGGAGCCCGTCCGCAAGGCCGCGGGGGGGGGGGGGTCACGAACGCACCCGCCCCCGCCCCGCCAGGCGCCCCGCCGTTTCTCATTGTGTCCGCAGCGCCGCGGGCCGAGTCCCGCAGGGAGGGCCGGAGAGGGCCGGGGGCAGGGCGCGGAGCGGAGGAGCCCGCGGGCAGAGGCTTCCTCAGTAATGCGGCGCCCGGAACACCTGCCATTTGTTTGCTCGCTGAGAGTTCACGGCATGTCCCCGCGCGGGCGGTGCGTAAAGGATGAGGGGCGCCCTGGCCATGTGTCCCCGCTCTGACCCCCGCCCCCTTCCCCTCGCTCAGCTCAACCCCTTCGGGCTCAACCCCCAGCTTCTCCACACCGGCAGTGCGTCTCGGCACAGCGCTGCGAGCTGGGCACTCGCGGCTCCGGAGACCTCACTGTGCACCTGTCGCCCGGCGTCACCGCCGTCTCCCGGGACACTGTGTCCCGAGTCCCGCTCTCCTCATCCCCGGACAAGGCTGTCAAAGTTCCGGAGCCGCGGGGAGCCTGACCGTCTCCAGGCTGCAGCGCGCAGGGCGGAGGACAGTGCGTTCAGAGCCGCCCGAAGCTGGCAGCAAACTCGCCGGGCCCAAGGCTCTGGCGGCGGCCGAGGCTGCGCGGCCGAGGGGCGCTTCCCCGCGGGCCGGGAACCCGGAGTGCGGCGCAGCCTCCTCCTCGCCCGCACCAGGGGGACCCGGGCCGCGCCGCAGACACGGAAATCCCGAAAGTTCTTTGTTAAGCGGGCGCAGCCCACGCAGGACGAACACCCTGCGGAACTTGCAGGGAAATAAACACCAACATCCCTGCAGGGAAACTTGTTGAATCCTGACCGAGCGCGAGGCTGCAGTTTCCCACTTAGCCTGAAGGTTTTGGATTCGACCCCAAATACCTCGGCGCATCAGGCACAATTTCTGTGCAGCCGGCTCTCCTCCGCACCCATTCTCCACTCCGAAGACCGCGGGCGTGAAACCAAATAAGTCCCCTTTGGCGACTCTACAGCCGGGTGCCACTTCCTCTGCCGCGTTCGCAAGACCTACCCTTGGGCGAGACCGCGCGGGGAAGCGCAGGGCTCCGCGGTGCCGGCGCAGCCTCCAACTTTGCTGTGTAGACCTGGCCGAGTTCAAACCAAGCACAGGCTCTCGGGGACTTTTACACTAGGAACGGAGACCGGAGAGTCACCTCCTGTTCCTGCTCCGCAGCAGCCACCGGAAAAATGTTCAGTCCTTCTTCAGCAGAGAATTCTTTCAGACCCCTTATCTGTATTACTATTAATGCGCAGAGCAGACGGCATTGCATACAAATAGGTTCAAGTGTGCGCTTCTATTGGTGGCCGCGGAGGCCCCTGGGTCCTACTGCTCTGTCTCTAAACCACACTACACCCCCAGCTTTGGGGAGACGAGGGGGAACCGGATTTAATTGATCCCTTAACCCTGGTACTGTAATGCCTGCTGAGATGTTTAACCAAGGGGGGGAACCTCACATTTAAACTCCTGCCCAGAGATCTGTCATTTCCTACCTGCTTTTAATTGTCTGTGTGGGTTGGCTTTCGTGATACAAAGGATTTTCAAAGAACAATTTCAGAGAAAAATAAGCTGATACTTTTGGCAGAAAGACTTTTTTCCCCCTATTATATTTTATTCTGATATTTTATAAATCCAGGAATTATTATATAATTATGTACCTCTACACTTCACTTATGTAAAGTGCACCCAATTTTATTCTTGAAAAAATGCATGACTACTTCAAATGCAGTACCTTAAATAGCTTAAAATGGCAGAAACCACAGGGAGGGTACTGATTGTAAAACATGAGACATATTCATCAAATGTTACCAAAAGTGTGATCACAATGGTGTGAGCACCATTTCTACTGTGCAAGTGAATAATTTAGAAATATCTGACATGAGACTTTTCACATGCAAATTTGTATCAACATGGAAATGTCAATAATGATAATGTCAAAATATGTCAAATCTTTAATGTTAATTAACGTTTTCTTTTTACAGTTTTTCACTTACAAAATCTATTAGTAATGCAAATTGGCCTAACGAGGAGATTGAAAGTGAGGTAGACCTTGGTGACTACCAGAAATACAGCACTGAGCGAAAACACTTCAGTACCTCATTGGTAAAGGTAACTATATCAACAATTAGAACATTGATATCTGAAGTTAATGCGTATTATTTCAAGGCGCTTCAGCATATCTCTTCTTTTAAACTGTAATTTTGTGAAGGGAAATTCAAATCTTCATCGAAATGTAAATAACACAGACCTTCTATCAAGTCCCAGAGAAGGTACTGGGTGATATTACAACATAGGAAAATACCACAAATTCATTGTACTTATATGTAAATAGTAATAGTGAATTTAAATTTAATTACAGAATCACTGCACTCATAATTTCTAGCTGCTATTGGAAAGTGAGACACAGAATGAAGACAGCAGCCACCAGCCCGTGAACCCACCAGCCATGTGTAAACTAAATAAATGAAAACAGAAAATGTTTTCAGAGAGTGTAACAGAATTCAGTTCTTATTGCAGATACATATGTAGCATTTGAATTTATGTCGTGTGTGCTGTGATCCTTCTTCATTTCCATAACTCCTTTCCTTTCCAGCCCTTCCCTTCCCCCATCAGTAACCCTTGACAACAGAAGCGTAACTCCAAGTCCAGGTTGTCTTTGCTGCCTTCCAGACCTAACTTACAGATTGCAGCCCTACAGGAAACACAATTAACTCTTACATGACAGAGAAGCGGAAGGATCATTTCATTTAGGGGTTGGACGATGCAGTGTTCTTATGTGTATTTTCAACCAACACATATTTTTTTTTAAATTATGATCGCCAATTATGAATGAAAAGACATGATCATTGGCATTATATTACACTCCATTTGCTCTAGTTCCTCATTGCTATTATGACTCTGATAGGTTTTGGAATAAAAGTTTATTGTAGTCACTCTGTCTTAGGTTAAACCATTTCAAATCATAATAGAATTTACAAAAATATTTGCACAATAGTACAAGAGTATAAACAAACCAAATACCTATAAAAGGAAAAAAAAAGCTATTATTTTGAATAGTAAGGAAAGCAAAATGACCACAAAAAGTTAAATGCAAGTGATTGCAATCCAATTTTTAAAAGAAGTATGTTACATGTCTTTCAACTTCCTATTACAAGGCAATCTGAAAAAAAGAAAGCCATTTGCTTCCTAGGTGCAAATTGAAAAATCTGAATTGATGCATATCATTTTAGAACTGAGATGAATTTTATACGGGCAGATATATTTTATACAAAATTAATTTACCTATGATCTAGTTAAATGGGGAAGTTGAATGATAGAGCAATATTATTGTGAAAAAAGGATTGTAAATAAATTAAATTTAACCTATGAAAACATCAGTTTTATTTTGACCAATCTTTTCTTTCCACATTATATAATAATTTGATGAAAAGCTATACTGAGCTGAATAGAATCGATTCTATAGATTCTATAGGCTCAGCTGAAGATTTCAAAAGAATATTCTATGTTTCTTTAGCAAATATTGTTTATCCCAATTATCCTACAAAGATGCATATGTCTACCTACAAGTATTTGAACATGTTTAACTTCTTGACACTACTAAGGCAAAATATATTTCAAACAATAATTTTGAAGCTGTAATAGTTGACGTGATTCCTGAATTTGTAGGAATACACTTGATCTATTTTCCGTTATGTAGAGTTCTGTTGAACCTCTCATTTTGCTGGCACAGGTTTCAAGGACAATATACGCTGTGTCAAAAACTGATTTCCATCATGTCCTTGGATCATGATGACTATGCCTTATTGTTGCTAATGTGAACATCTATATAAGTTGGAAAGCAAAATATACTTGGCATATTCCTAAATTCCATTAGTATAATCATCTTATTTTCTATATTCAGGCAGGTGAATATGTAATGGCATGTCATTTGGTGAAAATTAATGAACTCTCCTATCAAAGCTATCTTCAAAATTCTAGTAATTTTGAAATTGATGTAGCTTAAAAGGTACCAAAGCCATTGACATTAGTCTACTCATTAGTCTACACTTTAAAGAGAATATGAATTTATGCTTTACTTTTCACAGATACAAATATAATTAATGAACACAAATTGTACTTTGAAAGTGGAAACACAAAGTTAAGAATATAG
Organism: Thryonomys swinderianus; assembly: GCA_004025085.1. Classification (NCBI taxonomy): domain Eukaryota; kingdom Metazoa; phylum Chordata; class Mammalia; order Rodentia; family Thryonomyidae; genus Thryonomys; species Thryonomys swinderianus. The sequence continues at coordinate 18,747 of PVIC010035626.1, forward strand.
TCAAATTGGGGCCGGAGGGTTAGCTCAGTGGTTCCGGCGCCTGCCTCGCAAGCGCAAGGTCCTGAGTTCGATCCCCAGAAACCACATATAATGCTGGGCGTGGAGACACGCCCACCAACAATCAACACCGCATACCACAATGCCGGACATGGTGGCTCACGCCTGTAATCCCAGCACTCGGGAGGCAGAGACAGGAGGATTGCTGAGTTCGCGGTGGCTTGCCTGGG
>PVIC010035627.1:0-18948 GCA_004025085.1 Thryonomys swinderianus
ATTCCGTGGGGTCGGATCAGGAGACGGCCGGCAGCCTTCAGAGGCCGGAGAGCGAGCGGGGCCCGCGGGAGGAGGGAGGGCACGGAGGGAGGCGCCTGGTCTCACAGAGCGAGCCGGCCTTTGGGAGAGCCGAGCCTGGCCCTTGCCCACGCCCGCGTGACGACAGCCGTGCGGTGGTGATGAAGCCAAGGAATCCCTCAGGGTGGCACCGTGCCCTGGAACCCCGGAACTGTGAGCTCATAACCCTCTTTTCTTTGCAAAGCCTCCACCCTCGGGCGCTTTGTGACACCAGCGGAGAGCACACTAACGGGACATTCGGCAAAGGGCCTAGAAACGCCCGTGTGATTAGCAAGTGAGATTCTGAGAAGGTGACACACTGAGTCTCGAGGCTCAGAAACAGACTCCAAGAACCTGGCAGCAGGTACCCCTGACCCCAGGCTGGCAACAACACGGTGGTCAACACGTCCGAGTTTCAGGGGGTCAGGGTGGCACCTCTGAGCACACAGAGCCATGCCCGACCCTGGCCTGGACAGTGAACCACGCTTCGAAAACTCCCTGGGGAAAGGCGTCCCGAGGCTGCGGGAGGCTTGTACTGAACTTCACGGATCCGGAGGCACAGTGCAGGTGTGCCCTCTGCCGCCCGCACCCGCGCGGATTTCCTGGAGAGTGCGGGGAGCGGGCGGGCTCGGGAGCGTGTGAAGAGTGCACGGGGCAGGCCGTGGAGGGCCGTGTGGGCTCACTGTACCCTCGGCGCGGTCACAGGGAGCAAGGTCTGCCAGCAGGACACGCGGCACGGGGGCTTTGCAGGGTCGGCCGAGGGCTCTGACTCCGGGTCTGGGCGCGTGGCTCCCTGGGAGCAAACGCCGCCCAGCCGGATGTCTGCAGCGTATCTCCACGGTGGCTCTTTCTTTCCTTCGCTCCGGGGCCGGCCTGAGCTAGCCTCCCGGAGCACGGGCGATCTCAGCTGTGCCAGGAGCGGGGCACAGGACAGGGACGGGGCACAGGACAGCACGCCCCACCCACCGATGCGCATCAGAAATCCGTGTTGGATCTAGCGATCCCATTCCCAGGCGCACATCAATGAAACCAGAAGCCCTTGCAAGCCCCGTGTCCATCCCAGCACTATTTAAAATGGCCGAGAAACAGAGACTCTGTGTTCATCAACTAGCGGATAAAGAAAACGTGACACCCATAGCCGAGGGAACGCTACACGGCCCTGAGGAAAGAACTCGTGTCTTTCATGGGTGAGAACAGAGATCCCGGTGCAGAGGGAAACAGCGCGTGACCTGACGTGTGGAATGTAACCCGGTAGGTGCCGCGGAACCGGAGAGTATGCTGGTGGGGAGCAAGCGCGGGGCAGGAGCGAGGCCGCGGGGCAGGGAAAGGCTGGCGGGAGACACTAAGTTACAGCGGGACTCGGGCAAGTATCTCTAGTGTACTATCGCCACGGGGTAACGATAAGCGATGATAATGTACTATACCCTTCAAAAAGCTGCAGGACTCTCGCCTGTCATCCCAGCACTGGGAAGGCAGAGGCAGGAGGATCGCTGAGCTCGAGGCTTGCCTGGGCTACACAGTGAGCTCAGGGCCAGCCGGAGCTACGAAGCGAAACCCTGTCTCAGAAAAAGCTGGAGGAAAGTATTGCCAAAGTTTTCACTGTAGAAAAATTGTTAGGTGTGGGAGAAGACCCATAGATTGACCTTCTTTGGATGCTATATGATGTGCCTATGTATGGAACATTGGAATATATACAATGCTTATGTTTACATGTACATTAAGAATACATTTAATTGGGGCCGGAGGGTTAGCTCAGTGGTACCGGCGCCTGCCTCGCAAGCGCAAGGTCCTGGGTTCGATCCCTGGTAACCACATACAATGTTGGGCGTGGAGACTCACGCCCACCAGCCATCAATACCACATATCACAGTGCCGGGCGTGGTGGCTCACGCCTGTCATCCCAGCACTCGGGAGGCAGAGGCAGGAGGATTGCTGAGTTCGCGGCGGCTTGCCTGGGCTCCATAGTGAGCTCAGGGCCAGCCTGAACTACAAAGCGAGACCCTGTCTCAAAAAAAAAAAAAGAATACATTTAATTAAATCGCAACTCTGCTGATGTCAGCCACCAAGTATGGGGATGTCTGTTATGCAGCACTTACTATCACGTGGAACTATACACCTCACGGAACGCCACACAGTAGCTGAAGTGGGGGAGTGTTCCTTCCCAAGGCTCCACTGTGTATCCAGCTCACAGAGTTGTGCAAACGTCACCCTCGGCACCGCCCCCACCCTGGGCAGGCCCGCTCCCCCAACACGACACCCAACACGCTTAACAAAAAGGCAAACACGTGTGAGTGGAGCCAGCGCACCGGTTTTCCCACGGTGAACTCTTTTTTTTTTTTTTTTTTTTTTGCTTTTTGGAGACAGGGTCTCGCTTTGTAGTTCAGGCTGGCCCTGAGCTCACTATGGTGCCCAGGCAAGCCGCCGCGAACTCAGCAATCCTCCTGTCTCTGCCTCCCGAGTGCTGGGATGACAGGCGTGAGCCACCACGCCCAGCATTATATGTGGTTACCGGGAATTGAACTCAGGTCCTTGCGCTTGCGAGGCAGGCACCGGAACCACTGAACTAACCCTCCGGCCCACCCACGGTGAACTCTTGATCGAAGCAGGAGGAAGCCTGGCCCCTCGGGGAAGCAGAAACCCGCCCACTGCCGCGGACACGAGGCTGTGTTGTCGGTCTGTCTGTCTGTGTCTGTGTCTGTGGCGCTTTGCTGCTCCCTCAGCCCCAGGGCAGTATTTCAGCCACCGGTTCGAGGGTACGGCTCTGTACACGCAGATCGTCAGCTCTTCCCGCCAGAATCACCAACTTCCCGCCGTGCGCTGCAGAAGGGAGGAGTTCACCGCCTCTCAGACCCCGCAGCCCCCCACGGGGCCCCTTGACTCAGCCCGCCCTGGCACCACGCCCTCACCCGGCCCAGGCTGGACACCACACAGCAACAAGAGTACTCTCAGATAATTTATTCAGAATTTTAATATAAACAAGTCATTATCCCATATGGTACATGCAGAAAAATTTCAGTTCCCCTCCCTCTAGAAAAGGCATAGTCTGTACATGGTGCCACTTGGCTCCTGTAGGAAAACACTGAAAAAATAATCATTGAGCTTTGGGTGGGATTTTTGTGTTTCCGAGTTATTTTCGGCAGAAGCTGCGGCACGCTGGATCCTGACACGCAGGGCTGAGGCCACCCAGCCACACAGCGTGAAGAGCAGCAGCTGGCGAGAAGTCTCAAGGCCGGACACGCCCGTGCTGAGTGTGTGTGTGGACGCACACCCGTCCGTGCAGACCCACACCATTCCCTCGGCCCTAGATTCATGACCTCCTTCTAATCAAGGCCGGTGGTGGCCGCGCTCAGGTCACGCCGAGCAGGAAGGGGGCTGGTCCCAGACTTCGATGGTTAGCAGAAAGTGGCCCTAAACTCAGAACAAGCGAGCACCCCCCTCCGTGACCCAGGGACCCCGAAGACACGTCTTAGATCCCAGCTCCTGAAAACCCATCGCATGCACTCTTCTCTGTGTTCTAACCAACGAATATCGCTCTGCTTCTCCTTTTCCCAATCTCCCCTCTGTTGTAAACTGGCATCCTGAAGAACATTTATGAAGATTTTCCAAAATGGCACTACTCTAATGTGCACCCTGTATATAAAAAAAATCAGCATCCCTCTTTCCCCAACCCCAACAAATCCATCGTTTCTGAAGAACCTAAGGTGTCGAGGACTCACAAGACGGCAGCCAAAAGACCTTTAACCCCAACCTCCCATGCGCCACGAAGCAGAACGACGTTGTTGGGACCACGACACACCGTCCGCCACCGAGGTGGTCAGCACAGGCCAGGCGCCGCCGGTGAAGCAGGGCGGGCCCGTGTCCCAGCGCGCTGCGGCTCAACAGCACCCAACCCGGGCGTGCGGCTCACGGTGCTCTGGCGGGACAGAGCGAAGGCTCTTCTCGTGCACTGGTGGCCTGGCTCCCAGCAGTCCGGGCAGTTGACACGCAGGCCCTGGCATCTATGCCCACGCTTTCAGCCAGCTGTGCCCAGCCTCTACCCAGGGAACCGTCGGCACCTCTCCTCTGCACTGCCCGCAAGCGACGGGGCAGCACCCGGGACAGCTCCCCGCACAGCCCCCTTCCGGGCCTGGGCTGGCGATCGCCGACGGAGAAGGGGACGTGTGTTACTCCCTCCTAGAGGAAGACACTGCGACGGCAGAGAGGCCAACGCTGTTCAAAACATGTTTCATGGTACGGAGCTGTCCTTAAAAACAAACGGAAGGTGTCGACCCTGTCGGGCTCTGTCTAACCCACCACTACAGGCTCCCCGGACACCTGTGTCTTTCTACAAAGCCCTGTTGCCCCAAGTCCGCTTCGCCCAGTCACGCGGGGAGCTCTGTGACGTCTCAGCTGCCCGCCCCTCCCTGCGGCTGGAGACGTCAGAAGGACATCGATGAACTCCTGCGCCCGGAGCCGGCCGGGAGGGTCAGCCCGGGAGGGCAGTGTTGGCAGTGCCAGGGCCTCGAGGTGCGGGGAGTCTGAGGACGGCCTCCCTGGTCCCGCTGGCGCTGCGGACGGGATCTCAGAGTGGCACAGAGTCGGTCGGTGTCGGCTTGAGCTCGACCAAACCTTCCCACGGGGCTCGGCATGGTGTCCCTCACACCGTGTTTGGTGCACTGAAGACCCCGGAGTGGGGCCTCCCAGGACGTCCTTCCCACTCGGAGGGAAAAAAAGACGTCGCCGTAGGTGTCCTACGTGAGGGACGCAGGAGGACAATTCGCTCTGCCCCGAAGAGCCGCCGAGTGAAGGGGGTGGGGCGCTTTTCCCTGCGGGGCGACGGCGGGGCAGGGGGTGCTGGCCGGCTGTCCGCAAACCTTGTCCGACACCGACCTTCCAGGAAGACAGACGGACCCCCCCACCCGTCACGGCCCCGATCTGCAGCGTGATGTCAATGACAGATTCCATTTTTACAGTGAAGATTAAATCGAGACAATCCCGTCAGCCAGGAGGAGAAGGCCTCATGCTCAGGCGAAGGCCGCGACTTCCCCACCCCAGCGCCCTCCTTCAGAAGCCGCGCTGGCCCCTGGGCCTTCAGAACCAGTGGGTACCGGGTTTCCCTCATCCAGACTGGATCCAAGCGGAATTCCGAGGTCTCAAACGTGCCCGCCACCGAACCGCATCCTAACAACACACTGAGGTAGACTGTGCTGAAAAAAATCATACCCACTTTCACCTGTTTATTTTTCCTTGATAAAAGCTTACATGCACTCCGTTTTTTTCAAAAGTGATTCGAGTGATTTTATATATTAAAATAAATACTTTCCCCCAGGAATATAAGAAAAAACTTTCTGAATTAGAAAAATGTGAAAATTACTGCTACTGTAGTATACGACCGCTACCAATTTACTATGGAAAGGAACAAAATACCTAGATCTACCTGTGTCTTTAATTTATGTGACGGACCTTCTTCTATTTACAAATTAATTTTGGCAAACATGATCTCTGTACTCTGAGTCTTGCACCCGCCGCGGATGCTCTCCAGCAACATCTCACGCACTGCGATTTCTCAAATCATATAAATAACAGCCATCGGCGTCTACCTGTGTCCTCAGGGGCGAGTGGGGGCTCGGGGCTGGCGTCTCTTCCCGCAGCTCTTAAGGAGACAGAAGCGGCTACACGCACCCGGGGGACCCGACCGAGGGGCGTCGGCCCGCACGGCCCTGCGAGGGAGAAGCCGCAGGCTCACGGCCGCCGGGCGGCTCGGGGCTCCTTCTCCAGACCCGAGGGCTCCTGGGTCGCGGCGGGGTCGGCGCCTGAGAAGCAGCTCAGGCGCCACGTCGGGCCCAGCCGTGGCCCGGGCGCACCGCAGCTCTGGGACTTGGTTTCCGGGGCGGCCGGGTGTGCCGAGGAGGGGGCGCCCACAGGGACTCTCGGGGCGTCTCCTGGCGTATTGCTTAGCGTTTTCCAAGTCCGCCCGGGCCCCGGGTCTTGGGGATCAGTGTGTGGTGTTTGCATAATAACGGGGGGGGGGCGCCCCGAGGCGGCTCACCGAGGGCTCGCCAGCGGGAGACTTCTGCAGCCCTAGGGTCAGAGCCGGGCCGCCCCCACGCCCAGCGACCCACAGACTCCCACGGCGTCCGGGAGGGTTAGCAGCTGATGTGGCTTCGCTCCGAGCAGGGGACACGGGGGACACGCGGACCCGTCCTCCCGGCAGACGGGCCCGTCCGCCTTCTCTCCAGCGGCGCCCAGCAGATGTCGGTGACTTCGGGGCCAGGGCCAGAGGTCCCTCGGAGTTAAGTACGTCACAGATGTGTTCTCAGGACTGAGCATCCGGTTTGTTCTTTCTTCCTCTTCTTCTCTTCTCCTGTGTTTTCTGTCGTTCTCCGGCTTTTTGGGAGCTTCCGGAGATCCATGATCACTTCAACCCGAACGCGTCTCGCTCAGGTCCCGAAAACGCTTTGTCACCGACGGGAAGGACGAGAGAAGGTGCCTGGGGCGAGGTTTCCGGCGGGAGAGGGCTCGGGAGGACGCATCTCCCGGGAAGAGACGCCGGGACAGGAGGACACGAGCGTGCACCCCCGGACAGACAGACAGCACAGCCTCCCTGAGCCGGGACCCGGGCGTCACCTAGCAGGAACACCTCACACACACACGCACGCACACGCCAGCAGACCCGAGCCCGGACACGCGTGCACCCTGACACGCGCCAGAAGAGAGCAGCAGCTATTGGTCAATTTGAGGAACTGATTTTGTGAAGAAGAAAAATAGAACTAAACACAGTCCTTCCACCCGGATGAGAAAAACACCTTCTCGCGGCTCACCCTGTCACGCGTGGAATCCTCCCAGAACAGGGTTTTGTTTCTCCCTTCTTACCGACTTAAGTTCCACAAACAAGATTTATCTTAGAGCTCAGACACCAGCAAAAAGAAAAAGAAAAGAAAGAGAAAAAAAAAAACTGTAAAAACAGATGCTTTTTTCCCCCCTCGATCTCCTACAAAAACAGAAAAAGAGTCCTGGTTTGAAACTGTTTATGCCAAAAAAGGCAGCAGCCACGGAAACCCCTTCCCCTCAGGTTCACAGTGAAGCCCTCGGCCGACGACGAGCCGGACTGACCGCCCGTCCGTCCGTCCGTCCGTCCAGCCGCACGCTTCGGGTCCAGAGACAAACGGACACGCCCGGGGACGTCGGGGTAGAGTCGTGAGAATCCTGAGTTTTCTGGAAGCGTCCGAAGCCGAGGAAAGGGCCTAGGAGGGGCCCGCGCGGGGCAGCGGCAGCGGCAGGCCGCGCCCGTTCCTCCGGCCCCCGTTCATGTGGCTGTAGGGCACGTGCCCGTCGTGGCCCCGCTTGAGGCCCTCGCGGCCCGCGGCCCCCTCCCTCTGGCAGTGCGAGGACCGGTCCAGGGGCACCTGCTCCATGTCCTCCAGCCCCAGCTCCAGCTCCTCGCTCTCGGGGGCCTTGTTCTCCTCGCTGTGGAAGAAGGACACCTCCGGGAAGGTGGGGTGCAGGTCGTCCTCCAGCAGGCCGACGATCTCCAGGAAGGTCGGCCGCATCCTGGGGTTGAACTGCCAGCACATGCGCATCAGGTCCGTGCTGCGGGGCAGAGGGACGGCGTGACCGGAGCCCGCTCGGCGGCCGCACCGGAGACGCGGGGCCCTGGGCGGCCGCAGGCCGAGGCGGAGATGCCGAGTCTAGGGGGCTGCAAGTTTTATTTCTGCTGCCCAAGTGGGCCTCCGCCTCAGATCTGCCTGCCTCAGCCTCCCAGAGGGCTGGGAGGATAAGCGTGTGCCATCACTTCCGGCTGCAGGGCAGTGTTGAAGGAAACCCCTGAAATCGGGGCTGCGTGGTGCGTGCCCACGGCCCCAGCACTCTGGGAGGCTGAGGCAGGAGGATCACGAGTCTAAATGCAATCTGTGCAACTTAGCAAAAGCCTCTCTCAAATAATAAAATAAATAAAATAAAATGATAAAAAAATAAAATAAAATAAAAGGCTTCAGAGGTAGCTCCGTCCAAAAGCCCTGGCGCTCTGTGTGGTTCAAGAAAATGCAGCAGGGCCGGAGGGTTAGCTCAGTGGTTCCGGCGCCTGCCTCACAAGCGCAAGGTCCTGAGTTCGATCCCCGGTAACCACATAGAATGCTGGGCGTGGAGACACGCCCACCAACAATCAACACCGCATACCACAGTGCCGGGCGTGGTGGCTCACGCCTGTCATCCCAGCACTCGGGAGGCAGAGACAGGAGGATTGCTGAGTTCACGGCGGCTTGCCTGGGCTCCATAGTGAGCTCAGGGCCAGCCTGAACTACAAAGCGGGACCCTGTCTCAAAAAGCAAAAAACAAAACAAAACAAAAAACCGCAGCAACATTTTCGACACACATGACCGGGTCCCACTCCCTGGAAAGCGGGTGCGGCTTCACTCTCCCTGGGCCTGTTCCCGGGCTTCTCTGCGCCCACCGGGAATTCTAGGCTTGGAGACCACGCGGGGCTGGGTCGCCTGGGCCGCGGGAGTCCGACCTCGTGGCTTGCACGCAGGGAGCCCGCTCTGCGCGGACGTGCTGACGAGTCCTCGCTCTCCTCGCGGGCTAGGCAGAGCCCGTCCTGAGCGGATACTCGGAAACCCTTTGCTGAGCGTATCCAAGGACTGCTTCGTACACTGTCGTAGATGTCTTATTCTCTGGGGGACAGAGCCTTCAAGGGACCTCACCCCAGGAAACTTCAGAAGCATAAAGCTTAATAAAGAATGATAAAGGAATTTCTAGGTAATAAGTACTTACCGTAAAAAGTCTAAGGCCACCCCCAGGTACGGTGTATAGAAAACACACCACACTCAGCAGCTCGGGTCTTTTCTACCTGCCTCATTGGGAAGTGGAACAGATACCAAATTTTTCCACTCGATACAATAGTGTTCTGCTGGATTATAACCTATCTTCGTAAGCACCGCTTGAAATTTCAATGTGTATGTCATATTAACATCATCAGTGCCCTTTAGAAGTCTCATACTGTTGAATATCTAGTACACATTCTTTTCTTTTCCTGTCTTACAACATTCTTTTTCTTTTCTCTTTTTTTTTGAGACAGGTTCTTGCTTTGTAGTCCAGGCTGGCCTTGAGCTCACTAGGGAGCCCAGGCAAGCCTGGAACTCAGGAATCCTCCTGCCTCTGTCTCCCGAGTCCTGGGATTATAGACGTGAGCCACCACGCCCTGCACTGTGGTTACCAGGATCGAACTCAGGACCTTGCGCTTTCCAGGCAGATGCCAGAACCATTGAGCTAAGTCTCTAGCCCCTCGTATTTTATAACTTTAAATAACATTGTTCTGCATAGCCAATATAACAGCGACAACAATGGTTATCTGGCAACACCATTTCTTTTTTGATTTGTTGTGTCCTGTTTTCCTGAGATAGGGGCTCACTATATGATTCGGTCTGGCCTTCAACTCACCACGGCACCCAGGCGGCCCTCGAATTCAAGGCGACCCTCCTGCCTCCTGCTCCCGAGTGCCGGGATGCCACGTGCGCACCACCAGCCGGACCCCTACAACATCATTTCTACCGCTGCGTATTAAAACTCTTGCTCCTTTCTTCATTTTCCTCATTTCTTTTCGCCTTCCCTTTCCCCTAACTTTAGAAGACAGTATTTCCCATCCCTTCACAGGCACTAACGAGGGGAGACGGTTTCCCTAACGCTGAGTGGCGCGTGCATGTGTCGGCCCTTTGACTAACAAGAGCAAAAATGCTTTCAAGGGAAACAAACAGCAAAACTTGAAGTGTATAACTAAACATAGCCCCTCGTGTTCCCACGCAGGCCCGTTTTCTTGAGGCAACCGCCGCTCCAGCTCACACGTCTTAGCCTCCAGGGACGCGCCATGCCAGAAGAGCACACAGGCAACGATGCAGAAGCACACGCGTGGACACAGACATATGGCACGCAGAGGCAAGCACACACAAAGACGTGAGATAAAAAACGCGGGGCATGCAAACCGAGCATGAACGCACAGCGTGGCCCGCATGCCGATGTGAACAGCAGCACAAATGTGTGTACTTACGATGGAAACACACTCATGCACACTGACATGCTATGCGAACAGCACTGTGAAGATACAACATGCTAACACAAGCAAGCGCATATGCACACGGGTGAGTGCAAAACAGTAAACATCGATCACATGTAAAAATGCGACGTGCAAACGCCAGAAGGTAGCAAAGACACGCTGTTTCAACAAACATATAGCAGGCATGTGGCCACAGGCATAACCACACATGTAGACATGTGACGGAGGCACACACGGAAAGGCCAAATTCTTTCTGAGGGACATCTCACACCCGCCGGGCCCTGGGCACTTACACCCTCTCGGGACAGTTGTCGGGCTGGTCCAGGTGCCCTCCGTCCATGACGAACTTCAGCACCTGCTCGTTAGACAGGCCTTGGTACGGCTGCTCGGCCAGGCTGGTGATCTCCCAGAGCACCACCCCGAAGGACCTGCCAGGACGGAGCCGTCAGCGGGGCCGCTGCCGAGACGCACGGGCCGACACACACGGACACAGACGGACACACGCCCTCTTTTTTGGTTGCTAGAACCCGGCTGGCCGAGCAGTAAGGCGATCCACGTGGCAAAGGCCACGCGTGAGGCCCGTACGATGGCCGTGGATCGCACGTGAGGGCCCCTGCCGAGGTCCGCGGGCGGGCCGGCCTTCCCTTCCCGGAGAGGAGGCGCGGAGGACACAGGCTCTGCCCTGCGGCTCGGGCCGCGCACACTAGCCGGCGCCCCGGCGCTGAACCGGCACACCCGTCCACACGGAGCGCAGGACCCACCACATGTCGGAAGAGGCGGTGAAGACGCCGTCCTTCAGGGACTCGGGCGCCATCCAGCGCACGGGGAGCAGCCCCTTGCCCCCCTTGCGGTAGTAATCCGTCTCGTAGATGTCTCGGGTCATTCCGAAGTCTGGAAGCAAACAGCCGACCGGCTCCAGCCTGCGCGCCCGGCCCGGCGCCCGCCCGCTCCCCGTTGCCCGGCACCAGCCAGGGCCCCACCAGCCCTCTCGGGGGCCCCCGACCCAAGGCTCCGCAGGCAGCACCACGGCTGCCCAGCCCCGCCGCGAGGCGGGCAGACCTGCCGGCATCGTTAACCGGATCCCGACGCCCACCGGCTTTGCTGCGTAAAAGCAAGACGATTTCTCGTGCCTGGCAAGACCCATACGAGTCAGCTTCCCATGTGAGTGTCCCGCGTTCACTTTCTTTTTTTCCCGGTCCTGGAGGTCAAGCTCAGGACGTGGCGCTTGCCGGGCAGGGGCAGTGCCACTGCTGCATCCCCAGCCCCAGCACTCCTCTCACTTAGACTCTACCACCGTCCTCCGGCCCCGGCCTCCGCAGGGCGGGCACTGTCCCTAAGAGCTCTGTCTCGCCCGTCGAGCCTGACACACCGGCTTCCTCCAGACGGAGCCCGGTCCTTCCCTCTACGGTGGAATTTTTATTTCCTTCAGCGCTGTGGACCCACTGCGCCTTATCTTTTTTTTTTTTTTGCTTTTGAGACAGGGTCTCGCGTTGTAGTTCAGGCTGGCCCTGAGCTCACTATGGTGCCCAGGCAAGCCTGGAACTCAGCAATCCTCCTGCCTCTGCCTCTCGAGTGCTGGGATGACAGGCGTGAGCCACCACGCCCGGCATTACCACCACACCTTATCTTGTCTGTGTAAGTGTGAACAGCCCCCCTCTCACTGGGAGCGGCCCCGCCCAGTCACTCCCTGCGGTCAGGGGCGCCATCTGTATTTGCATTATCCAACACGGTGGCCGATCGATCGGCTCAGAAGATTACGGGACCCCCGAGTTGTGGCTAGGGCAGGGCGGGTGCTGAGTGTTGGCTTTAATTTAAATTTATTTCAGTGTAAATGGCCACAACGAACAGGACCACTGGGCCACAGGTGCCAAGGAAGAGCCCACGTGCTATGAGGGCAGAAAATCAGTGTGCTACCCCATCTGCACTGCCAGCTCCATGCCCACTGCTGTGGCCGCCACTTACGAAGAGCACACGGGTGAGTGAGCTCACAGTAGGTGCCACTGAAGTGGCCGCTGGACACGTGCTGCCCACCCCCAAGCCTGCCCCAAACCTGGCCTGAGCCACACGTTTCCAAGCAGAGTTTCGCAAGACCAACCTCCGATTTTGACAGTGAAATCGTGGGCGACCATGCAGTTCCGAGCCGCCAGGTCCCGGTGAACAAACTTCTTGGCGTTCAGGTATGCCATCCCGTCGGCAATCTCCGCTGCCATCTGAATCATCTCTTGCAGAGTCGGGGGAGGCCGGCCGGGGTTATTCTAAAGCCGAAACGGGAGGTGGTATTCCGCGCCCTGGTGCCCGCAGGAGAGGGGCAGGTGCCCGGCCAGGGACCCGGAGGCGGCTCACCTCAGACTCTGGCCGCAGGGAGCGGAGGTAGCTCTTCAGGTCTCCGTGGGCCATCAGCTCCATCACCACCAGCGTGGGCTGGCCCTTGGACACCACCCCCAGGAGGCGGACCTGCAGGATGGGCAGGGGACCCCAGGTCAGGGTCTGCGGGCCAGTCCAACTCTCTGGGGTCTCTGCACGGTGCCCAAGGCACGTGCACAGCCCAGCTCCCGGATGGGCACGCTGGCCCTGGTCTGGAGGGGGCAGACCCGTGGCATACCGTGGCACTTGAAAAATCCCACCCCGGTGTTGCTCAGGCCGCAAGGCGTGTTCCCGCCTCCTCGCCTGTGCCCGTGTGAACTGCTCCCCACGACCACAGAGCTCAGTGCCTCATGTCCTTTCATTCTTGGCTGAAATCCAGCCCAGCCATCCCCTCTTTTTACCATTTATTTGTTTTTGTTCCAGCCAGCCTGAACTCACGATCCCTTCCCACTTGGCCTCCCAAACACTAAGATCACAGACGGGCGCCACCACGCCTGGTGGTGTTTTTGCCTCTCCAACATCTCCCGGCACATAATGAGCAGGTATGGATCTGTCCCACCGCCGCCACCCCGGGGCTGCGTGAGGGTACACCTTCTGCTGTGTCCTGAGCAGGGAGAGAGCTTTAGTGCGCTCAGACATGTGCAAGATGAGAGTGAAAGGACAGGGGGGCCAAGAAGAAACCGAGGAAAGGATGGGCTTGTGTTGCCTTCAAGGAAAAGCAAGAACGAATGCAGGTTGGAAGGAGCGGATCTCCACGTGGTTAAGGGTTATGAAGGAGCTGGGAAGAGGAAAGTGATGGAAGATTCCAGAAAGCAAAGGAGAATTCTGGAAGGCAATGGAAAATTCTGGAAACTCATAGAAGATTCCAGAAGCCAAGAGAAGATTCCACAAAGCAATAGAAAGTTCTGGGAAGTGATGAGAGAATGATAGTCTGGTTCCAGCAAAGCTTGGGTGGAACAGAGAAGGGAGGGACTTCCCCCAAATCTTCAGGATAGGAGGCTTGACCAGGTAGAGAACGGACAAGAGTTTGAACCCGGCGTTCTTGGTCGTTCTGCCTGGTGGGAAGACGTTCAGCGAGGACAGGGTCACAGCAGGAAGGCCTCGCACCGCCCGAGCCAGACTCACCACGTGGTGGCAGGTGAAGCCCTTCATGACGGAGGCCTCGTTGAGAAACTCGATCCTCTCGCGGAGACTGGCTGCCTCGTTGACGGTCTTCACCGCCACGCGCGTCTCCGCCTCCCCCTTGACGATCTCCTTGGCGTTGCCCTCGTAGACCATGCCGAAGGAGCCCTGGCCCAGCTCGCGCAGGAGGGTGATCTTCTCCCGAGGCACCTCCCACTCGTCCGGCACGTACACGGAACACGGAAATACTACTTCTCACTCATCTACACGCGCGCTCCACCTGCCCCTGGGGCTCCCGGCCGCCTCCCACTCCCAGCCCTTCGCTGAGGCCCCCGGTGTTCAGCCGCCCTGTGACCCCGGACCTAGGCCGGGCCCAGTCCCCACCCCGTCTGATTCCCGACTCCCGCCTGAACTGCGCCACCTCCCGTGAGAGCTGGAAGTGCAGAGAGGACGGGGGACGGGTTCTAACTGGCTGGAGGAGGAGGCTCCCCTCGTCCTCTCGGGGTGTCAGCCAAGCCCCCGCTCACTCGGGGATGGCAGGGGCTGGCACTCACCGTCGCTGGCACTGAGGTACTCAGGGTTTGAAGAAGCGTACAGAGGTCCCATCGGGCCGTCCGGCTGTCTGCAGAGGAGGAGACGGACAGCGTGAGATTTCACCTGTGCCGGGGATTTAGCTCGAGTGGTACCACGCCTACCTTGGAAGCACAGGACCTGAGTTCAGTCCCTGGTACTGCCAAAAAGAAAAGGAGATTTCACCTACTCTGCAGGTCTTGGAATCGGCCGCCTCCCGTGAGATCCTAAGTGGACGCGCTCAGCACGGAATGCCCGCCCCCCGGCTGCTCTGAGGGTATGTGTCGCTCCATAACCGCTAAACGCTCACCGCTCGGTACCACGCTAGAGCCAGCGCCTCCCAGCTGGTGAAAATCAGTCATTAAGGGTTAGGAATTTGCAAGCTTGATGATGAATATAACCATCATTAGAAATGAAATTAGTTGGCACTAAGGGAGGCTGAGCAGGAGGGTCACAGTTTGAGTCCTGCCTGGGCAACTTAGCAAGACTCTGTCTCAAAAGAAATAAAAAGGGCTGGGGGTGTGGCTCAACGGAAGAGAAGCCTGGGCTTGATCCTCAGTACCACCAAAAAAAAAAAAAATTAGGGAGGCTCCCAATTAGATAAGCTATAGAGGAAAGGTAGGAACTATAGTTAAATAAACAGTAAGAATCCAGCTCATCATTTTGTAATTATTTTACGGCATCTGCGATCACTGCTCTTGACGTTCTGAGTGTCATCTCACGGGTCTGCACAGTCGCCTCCACACAAAGGACAAAAAGATCCCCGCTGCACAACCCACCCGGCTCACGGCTCCAGACTCAGAACCCCCCCTTGGACTTCCGCCCGGTCTCTTTTGTACAACTTTACACTGCTTGTTTAGAGAGTCTCCCCGTCTTTTCCGCGGAGTACACCTTGTTTACACAGTCCCGTCATTTCTGCCGATTCTACCGGACCACCACTGTGGTTTTCTGGTATGTGACACGCAGCAGTGCTGCTCGTAAGAGTTATGCAGATAGAAGCAACGCCGTCCGGCTGGGATTTCCTGGGACCCCGTCTCTCTGTTCACACCCTGCACACACTAAAACCAGTTCCTGATTTAGCGACCGGTTCAGTGAACGGCCCAGTCATGGGAACATAACTCGGCCCCTCCGTGAACTGTGGGGCTTCCTTCTGAGAAGCTCACCGCGTGTGCGAAATCCTGGGCTGCAGATCCCGTAAAATGTAGAATAAACCCAGCTCTGCCATCCTGTGTCTGTGCCCCAGCCCCCCACTCACCGCTTTCTGAGGAACAGATAAATACTCCCAACCACAACGCTGAAGAGAAAGACGAAGATGAGGGGTCCTATGATCATCTTCGCGATGTTCGATGAGACATCTGCTGCAATACAACAGAAAAACACGCGTTTCACAACCAGACGTGTCCACAGCAGCCTGTCCTCGAGCCCAGCGATGGGACCCCGGGCCTCACGCTGAGCTACGGCCCAGGACTTTTTATATTTTCCTTGGAGACAGCGTCTCACTGAGCCTCGGGGTTGCTCGGTCTATGTTCAGTCTTAGGATCCTCCTGCTTCAGCCTCCCAGAACGCTGGGGGGACGGATGCGTGCACCAGTCCGATGGTGAACGTCCCTCAGGACCAAGAGTTAAGGGAGCCGTCCCCAGGGCTGGGCTACTGGGAGGTGCGGGGGCCTGAGAGGGGTCGCCGGGCAGTGCTCGGGGAGGCGGCAGGGGCCCGGGCTCTTCCTTCTCCTTTCCGTTCCGACCCCCTGACCGCTCTGATGGTGGAGCCTCTAAAGCGGAATCAAGTGAAACCTTTTCTCTGTATAAGCGAATTGCCTCAGGTATATGATACTGCAACAGAAAGGTAATACACCCACTCACCAAGGAGCGCGAGGCTAGATTTAGGGAAAGGCACCCTCCTCTGAGAACCTCTTTAAAACTGGCCGGAGATTCTGGCACCTGCCACACAAGCGCAAGGTCCTGAGTTCTATCTCCAGTAACCACATACAGTGCCGGGCGTGGGGGCTCACGCCTGTCATCCCAGCCCTCGGGAGGCAGAGGCAGGAGGACTGCTGAGTTCGAGGCTTGCCTGGGCTACACAGTGAGCTCAGGGCCGGCCTGAACTACAAAGTGAGACCCTGTCTCAAAAAAAAAAAAAAAAAAAAAAAAAAAGGTGAGCCCAGCAGCAGCACTCTGGGAGGCTGAGGCAGGAGGACTGCAAATTTGAGTCCAGGCTGGACAGTTCAGTGAAGACTTATTTCAAAACTAAAATAAAGGGGAGATTTAGCTCAGTGGTTCCAGTGCCTGCGTAGCAAGCACAAAATCCCTGGTTCGATCCCAGAAACTGCATACAATACCAGGCGTGGGGTGGTGGCTCACGCCTGTCATCCCAGCACTCAGGAGGCAGAGGCAGGAGGATTGCTGAGTTGGAGGCTTGCCTGGGCTACACAGTGAGCTCAGGGCCAGCCTGAACTATAAAGCGAGACCCTGTCTCAAAAAATAAATAAATGAATAAATGAATAAATAAATAAAGTAAAATAACGGGCTAGGGATGTAGCTCAGTGCAAAGGCTCTCTGGACTGATGGACAGATGGATGAACAGACGGATGGACGGATGAATGAATAAAAGGATGGGGACACCAGCACCAAGACAGGCACCCTATGACAGCCCCTTGACATCACGTGGATGAAACCTCTCTCCAGCCCTGAAATGGGTCCTCTCCTTTCGCCCAAATACAGTCGACCTGGCGTGTCCTGGACCCCCGGATACCAAAGGCAAAGGCGTCCCAGCGCCCCGTGTATAAAGGTGCGGTGTCTGCACAGAGCCAACCTGGACCCTCTTGTACGGTTTAAATCACCCCCCGGTACCTTCCGAAGCCGGACGCGGCGGCAACGCCACAGGGAGTCACCGCAGCGATGGTCTGGGGACCGCGCGGGGCGCCACAGCGGCACAGAGGGCGTCGCCCCAACCGCGACCGCGGCTCGCTCGGCCCGGGACGCGCACACGGGACCCCCGCGCAGAGGCCGCCGGGGACACTCACAGTAGCTCGTCACGTAGAAGTAGGTGGCCTCCGTCCAGGAGCCGTTGCCCGCCAGGGACGTGGCGCGGATCCGCACGCTGTAGTTGCCCGGCTGGAGCCCGCGCAGCCTGCAGCCCCTCTCCAGCGCGTAGTGCTTCCGGGACACGCACAGGTGCAGCTCCTGCGGGGGCCCGGGGTGAGCGCGGCCGCGGCCAGGGGGACGAGGAGGGCGGGCGGGGCGGGCGTCCAGGGCCGCGGCGACCGTCCCCACCTCTTCCCGGCGCGGAGCGAACGCGCCCAGGAAGAGCGGAAGCGGCTCGCCCCGGGGCCCCCGTGCGCGGGTGCAGCGGCGCCGGACAGAACGCCCGGGAGCGACCCGCGCGCTCATCCAGGAACGTCAAGCGATACCCCCGCCAGGTTCCGTGTGCACCCCAGGAAACAGGGGCTGCCCCGAGGGAGAGAGGGGGACAGACAGACAGACAGACAGACAGACAGACAGACAGAGAGAAAGAATGCGCAATGGGGTACTACTCGGCCGTAAAGAAGAATAAATTTCAGTCATTTGTAGGAAAATGGATAAAACTTGACATCATAGTGCTAAGTGAAATAAATCAGACGCGCAGTTTAAATATTGCACAGTTTCTTTGACACAAGAAAACCTGAATAATTTAAAGGTGGCAGGTAGGTGTGTGCCACCGTGCCCAGCTCCTAACAACTCTTCTTTCAGAAATGTTCAAATATGTGTTATTAATCGCAGTCGCCATTCGGTGCTATAGATAACCTGGAGGTTTTTTTCCTAACTATACCTTGGTATGTTTCGATTGACATGTCTTCTTCTTTTCCTTTTCAAATGTAAAAGTGATTGCTAACTTACCAGCTGTGAGAAAACAGGCAGTCCACCGTGGGGTGGTGGTGCCCACCTGTGATCTCAGCACTCAAGGAGGCTGAGGCAAGAAGATCTCAAATTTGAGCTCAGCCTTGCTGACTTAGTAACTTAGTGAGATCCTGTGTCAAAGAACAAAATGGGAGGGGGGGTAAAGCTAGTGTTTAATCCTTAGTAGCCTGAAAGAATAAGAGAAGGGAAGAGAAGGAGAAAGGAAGGAGGGAAAATGGAGAGAAGAGAAAGGAAGAGAGAGTGAAAAAAAGGAGAGGAGAAAAGGGAAGGGAGGGGAGGAGAGATATCTGAGGACAAATCAAAAGCTCTTTCTCTCCTGCAGTGTTGCCTTTGGAATTTTTCATGATCACAAAAAAGACTGGAATCCACCTAAATATGTGTCAGAATGGGAGATAAATAAAGGGAGGCGCGAACCCCACAAGAAGTACATCACCCAAGGTGAGGCTCGCTGGGCAAACCATCAGACCGAAACTTAGACAACTTTCCGCAGCAGTTCCAGAGCTAACAGTGCAGGCAGAGAGCTGGGCCGCGAAGGCTCAGGGGGAGGACGAGAGTGGGGAAGAGGAAGAAATGTAAAACCTCCCGTGCTCATCATGTGACAACAGTCGCCAGCAAACGGACGGCCTGTCAGCGCAGGGTGGGGCAGGGAACGCGGGTCCGAACTTCCTTCCAAGCGGGAGAGACAAAGAAGCAAACGCAGAAATCACAGCTAGATGCTCGCGGGCCCAGAGGGGAGATGCGTGTTCTAACCCGAGTCCTCCACGCCAGAAAACAGGCCAGTGGGCAGGGAAAGTTCCAGAGACCGGAGGGGGCGGAAGCAAGAAGCAAAACAGGAACCGAAACCCGATCAAAGGTGGAGAAGTTGACTGTGTTAACACACACACACACACACACACACACACACACACACACACACAC
>PVIC010035628.1:0-18962 GCA_004025085.1 Thryonomys swinderianus
GCCCCCCCCCCCGCCCCAGGTCCATTTCCCCTTTGAAGGTTTCCTTCCTATTTCACAATACCTGTTATACATTTTGGACTTCATTTACACCTTTCGGTTTCTCACACTAGCGACACAATATGGTATTTACACATCTGTGTTGTATTAATTTCACTTAAGTGTGTGGCCTCAAGGTAGATCCATTTGAGTGCAAATGACTCAAATTTATCATTCGTTATGGCAGAGTAATACTCCATTTTATAAAAATAAAACCCACATCTTATTTATCCAGTCTCCTGTTGATGGGAATTTGGACTGTTTCCAAGATTTAGCTATTACAAACTGAGGACATATGCATGCACACATGTTGCTGCGATATGAACCTTTTAATTCTTTCGTGTATATCCTAGCAGGGGAATAGCAGGGTCAAATGGAAACAGACTAAAAGATGCAGAAACAGCAGTAGACACACTAAGGCACTTCACCTTTGACAAAGGAGCCAAACACCCTCAATGGAGGAAAGACAGCCACTTTAATAAATGGTGCGGAAAAAATGGGTTTCAACCCACCAAAGATTAAAGCTAAATCTATGTCTTTCACCATGCACTACACTAAAACCAAAGTGGATTAGAGACTTAAATATTAAAACAGAAACACTAAAGCTGCTGGAAGACAGGTTAGGTAGATCTCTTAGAGACATTGGCATAAGGAAAGTCTTTATGAAAAAAATGTCAGCAGCATGGGAACTAGCAGAAAATAAATAACTGGGATCTCATCTTATTAAAAAGCTTCTGTACAGTAACAGAAACCACCAACAGAGCGAAAAAGACAACCTACAATGTGGAAAAAAATTCAGACCAGTTTCTTTCACTTAGCAGGTTTCATCCAGGTTAGGGCGGGGGATGAAACTCAGTGGTTCTGTTCCTGTCTGGAGAGTACCACGTCCTGAGTTTGATCCCCAGTACCACGAAAAAAATTTCATCTAAGTTGTTGTGTACATTGATATCCATTTCATTTTCCTCTATCATATGGATCACATTTGTTTATCTATTCACCTCTCAAAGGACATCTAGACCTTTCCAGTTTTTGTGGATCATGAATAAAACTGTAATAAATGCTCATGACTTTCTCTGGGGAAACAAGTTTTCAAGTCCTTTGAATTAATACCTAGGAATGTGAATGCTAAAGTCACACATTAGCTGTGCAATACATTGCCACACTACATTCCAAAGTGGCTATACCATTTCACGTTCCTCTTAGCAATAAACAAGAGATCTTGTTCCTCTGCATCCACACCAACATTTGGAGTTGTCACCATGTGATTCCAGATGTTCTAAGAGATATGTAGTGGACTTCTAGAGTGGCTTTGATTTCCCTTTTTATAGTGACAAATGATGGTGAGCATCTTCTCGTATGTTTATCTGTCATCTGTATGTTCTTTGCTGAGCTATATATTCAGATTGAATATTGAAATATTACTTTTAAATACGGTGGTGTCTTGGATTATGAACTTAATTTGTTTTGTAATTTGGAGGAAGAGTCTGCCTTTGTGTGTTCTTGGGGGGGGTGGAAATGGCCACTGTCCTCTTTGTCACCCAGTATAGAGTTTTCAAGCAGAAATGTTTTCGTGCATTGAATTATTTACAAATAGAAGTGTCCATTTGTATTGAGCCAAGGTAGTATTTATTGTTTCTGTCTCAGGGTCTTTGCACTTACTGTTCTCTCCTCCTAGGATGTCCTTTTGCAGATACCCTTTGGCTCACTTGCTCCTTCTTTATAAATCTTTCCTCAAATCTCACCTTTTCTATGAAGACTTTTCTACAATTCTAGAGATCACTGTTCTAGAATCCAGCCAGGAATTACTGTAGAGTATATAAAGAAGTGTTTCCGGTGCACCAAGGAGCGGTGACCAACTCCGGATCGACAGGAATCAGAGCCTGAGTGCTGCTGTGGCCTGCCTTCCTATTTCGGTGGCAATACTAGAGGTTGTCTCCCAGTGTGCTGTGTTTACAGTAAGTCCAGATATTAATTTCAGTGCCAGCATTCCCATGGATGATTTTCAGTATAGTAGGTAAGTTCAGTTGTAAGCATTTGCACTTCTGCCATGAGACACAAGGCAGCAGTTTTCATTTTCAGTGGTAAAACATCAGACTGATAAGCACTGTTCATTTTGCAAAATTCTCCCCATGCATAAAAGTTCGAGGAAGGGTTATGCTGGGCCAGTCCCAGATACAGTTGATTAGGGTCAGTGATCACAGTGGGAAGTATGAGTGGTTCTTCCATGTGCATGACAAGAAAAGCAAATAAAAAGCCAAACAGAGTCATAGCCCCCTACTTCCACTACCGAGAATTTCCCAGGCCCACCTACTCTCTTAGCTCTCAACCCGTGGCCTCTGACCCTCCTGTCCCAGCTCCTTTCTTCCCTGTCTCCACAGTAGCATCTGAACCTTTCTCTTCTTTGGGTCACCTGCTCATTCCTTCTTCAGTGTGCTGACCTCAGTCGCCCTCCCCTGGCTTCCCCAGCCTCAGATGCTCCGAGCACGTCAACTTCCCCCCACTGACCTCAGTCCTACAGATGCTCCTGCAGCTACCAGCAGGATATGCTCTTGCCTTTCTGCCAGGACACACGTACATTGTAAAAAAGCCCCATTCGCAGCAATTAGGCATTTGGCTTATGGTTATATAACAAGATTGGGACTAGGAGCTAATGGTGAGGAGAGATTTAATAGCAGATAGATCAAAAGAGCTTGCTTTAGCTGGGCGTGGTGGCTCATACCTGTAATCCCAGCACCCGGGAGGCAGAGAGAGGAGGATTGCTGAGTTTGAGGTTAGCCTGGGCTCCACAGTGAGCTCAGAGCCAGCCTGAACTACAAAGTGAGGTCCTGTCTAAAAAAAAAAAAAAAGAGCTTGCTTTAGTGAGAATTTGGATTTTTGTTTTCCTGACATTCTGAATTCTCAGAGCTATCCATCCATCCAGCAGTTTCCAGTTTAGTGCACACTTTGTCTTTCATGAGGGACATTTATTTCTCAGGTAAAGACTTTCAGGATGCAAACTATGGTGACCTCTAAAATTAACAGGGAAAAATCAAGAGATGGTTGCAAGTCTGTTGACTGGAAGCTAAATCTCAATTCATTCTCAGAATAAATGATGTCATTTGTCAGTCTTCATAGTGAGAAGGAGATTTTCAAACAATTAAGGTCCTGGGAGTCTTAATTGCTTTGACAATGTCATTTGAAAGGTGATGAAA
The DNA here is from genome assembly GCA_004025085.1 of Thryonomys swinderianus. Classification (NCBI taxonomy): domain Eukaryota; kingdom Metazoa; phylum Chordata; class Mammalia; order Rodentia; family Thryonomyidae; genus Thryonomys; species Thryonomys swinderianus. Next base: position 3,228 of record PVIC010035628.1, read on the forward strand.
AAATATGAAAAAACGTAGAAGATTATAATTACCTTTATATTAAATTTGAAGCTGTAAGCTCACATCGTGGGCTGCATGAACTTGATGATATTTTTGCTTTCATTTTATTGAAACTGAAAAGAACCCTGAAATTGACTTTATATCTGTGTACAAGGTTTGCCATGGGTAACAACCACTACCACCAATAGACTAGGACAAAAGAAAACCCAATTCTTTAGAGACACATATAAATTCAGACAAATGAGACAAATATATTTTTAGAAATGGAAATAAAAATTCAAGGCCAAACAGAAAAAAAAAAAAAAAAACTTGTTTGCTAAGCAGCAAATACCTGAGAGCTGGAAATCAGGATTTCTATAGTCTTCTCATAGGTTAGGGTTGGAAGCTTTAAGAAACATGGAATTTGTCTTTGTGAAAAGCTGCAGGCAGAAAGCAACTTAGCTGCCCTAGGCTTGAGGAAACCCAAGTTCATGGGAAAGCCTCGGGAAGTACCCAGGCCTGTTGGTGACTCTGATGACAACCACAGCCATGTCACTGTTCCCACTATGCTATTATCAAGGATGCCAAGTGGTCAGTATCTCTCAGAACAGCAGCAGCCATGACTTCGACCTACGAATAAGGTGAGGAGGGACTGATTTGGATGAAAAGGCTAAGGAAAGATTGGCCAACTGGGGGTGTCTATGGCAAGTGACCCAGCAACTAATAGAAATGCCGGATTCCATGATTTGTGCAAAGGGTGGAGAGCAAAAAGAAAACAAAAATGGGAAGCACAAGGAGTACCCTTAGGGAAAGTATTCTAGCATTTCTAGTATTTACCCAAAGATGACAGTGTACTGCCTTTCGGCTTCTTTCTAAGAGGCAATCCTTAGTAGAGAAGTAACTGCTCACTTTACCTGCCTTGAAAGAGTAAAAGACTCTGTTGACAGAGCTCATCTTAAAACTCGTAGTTTATGGGCCTCGGGTATATCTAAACCGGCCCCTTGAGCAAAGGGGCAGGAATTGCTGTGCATGGTTAAACAAACCATTTTCTAAAGTAAATTCTAATGCTTTCACCTAATAATTCAGCCTTCACAGTATTTAGAAATATAAAATGGGGTGACAGACCATCAAGCCAAAATAAATGCAGGGTGTACTGGGGTACTAAAGAAATGATCACTGAACATTCCATCCAAATTAGTGGCACATGGGTGACCAGAAAGTCAGGCAGAAAACAGTAGCAAAGAACGACCCACATCATTAGCCTTGCTATTTTACCTAATCCCCACAAAACTTCATTCACCTTATTTATATTTATACTCATTCATTCATTCATCTATCCACAACAAAGCTACACAGAGCACCTACTCTGTATTAGGTAGGCTCTATTCTAGGTCCTAGAAAGACCAGAGAAGCAAGACTGGTAAGATACTTGTTCCCATACAGGTTATACTCTGGAGAGACATCAGCAATAAACAGCAAAAACAGACCAAGTAGGCCATGTGTACGGAGAAGCGTACACAGGAGACACCGAGGCAGAGTAAAGCCCTGGAGAGTGCCAGGATGCAGGTGCTTGTTTCTACTGACTGGACAGGGATGAGGGTTCTGCAAAGATTGGAGGGGGGGGTGCAGGGAAACAGTGAAGGGATCCGCTGTATAAATGCCTAGATTCAAGGAAGCGTCTGCTGTGTCCTTGCAACTGGCACAGTGTTGCCAGAGTGGGCGGTGGTGTGGGCCAGAAGGAAAAGCACAAGAGACAAAGGACAGACAGGGAGGACTGATGAGTCAGGGCCTTATCACCAGCGAGAACGAGCGCGGACTATGGGTTTACTCCACGAGCAGCGGCCAGCTCCCGAGGTGGCAGAGCACTATGCAGTTTAGGGGGTACACACCCAAAGGGCTTAAGGAGACGAGAGTGGTCCAAGGAGAGAGGCAAGGTTAGAGTGCTAGCAAAGATGACCGGGGACCCAGCAGTTAACGCGCTGCCGCAGGAGAGAGAGGGAAGTAAGTAAGCTTGGGCTGTGCCTGAAGATCAAACTTATAGGACTTGCACATGGATCAGATATGGGTGGAGGGGAAAGAGAGAAGTTAGGGTTCAGGACAGTACAGGGGACCCTCAAGTTATGACCAGCCTGGCATGCAAGCTAATTGGGTTATGGACTGGAATTTCAATTTTAACTTACAAAGTCTTGACTTATGACCCAAATACTGGCCACTTGTGCTTCCAGATGGCCTCAGATGCAGATTTAACCTTTAAAGAGCTCCAGAAGGAACATGACAACATTCTTTCGTGTATAGAGTCATTGAAACATCCTGGGCCAATATCTCTCTGAGGACACTGAGATTCGCCTATGTACAGGGGAGAGACTTTGGAATCTGCATAGAGGAGCCTGAGCCCTCAGTTGACCAACTTGAATCACAGTCACCCCTCGGGAATGAACTGAGTTCATAAGTCAAGTGTCCGTTGTAACTGATTGGAGAGATGTGCCATTTTCCGAGATGGGGAGCAGTGAAGAGTTATTAAGTTTGGACTGTGAAGAAGGTTAAATACTTATTTTATAAATAGGCAAACTGACTCTCGGGGTCGCGCAGCCAACATTCTGATCCTGGCCTACCTAGCTCTCTACTCTGTAGAATGGCTACTATTGAGAAGTAAACATCTCTATAGAGATTCCCCTTTTGTCCCTACTTCTCCTGCTAAGGAGAAAATCTCTGTTAACATTACTAGCTACAAAGCACTCTTTTCTCTCTTGGATTAACACAAATTTATCAGTCCAAGGCCTAGCTTTGGGCTGCACTATAATTTACAAAGTAACCACCTCTATTATCTAACAACATGGAGGAAGGTGAACCTTCATGCAGAACTATCGATGCCAGGCCAGACCCGAAGAGGTGATCCCTTCGACACCAGATGACAACTATGTCTTGATACAGCAAAGAATCAAAGCTGGTTTAGTGCTGGGTCAGTTTACTTTCAAGTTGGCTATGATGGAGTCCTAGATACTGTCCAAAATGTTGGAAATAGTGTGCCATCAACTAGGCTTGGAGATCCTATCCTGTAGAGATTCCACTGGAATTGGAGTTTTATTCTGGGAATTGGTGCTATAAAATTTGCACCCCAAATTACAGTGAAAACAGACACAAATCTTTCCTCAAGGAAACAGAACACTGTTACTTGGTTACCTTTGAAAACAAAGGACAAAGGGATCTCTTGAATTGTCCTTGGAAGCGAGCAGACAAGCTCAGCAGTCAGCTCGACCCAGATGGAAGAGGGGGTGTTTTGTACTGGGCTTTCCCCTAATTAAACACGCCTCTCTGCCCCAGCCGAAGCTTTCTGGGACTCTCCAGGGGGCAGCCCCAAGGAGGTCAGGCCAGGAGGTTAGAAAAGGATGTGGAGAGAGGTCTGGAGGTCAGGTTTGGAAAAAGGCAGAATACAAAGTGGAAAAGGTTTTGCCCACTACGGAAGGGACTGACATTTGGAAACACATCTGCTCCTGGAGAGTTTGAGGGAAAAGGGGGTTCAAAGATCGCCCGTTATCTGTGAGCTCTGACAGCCACAGAGCACAACTGAGAAACAGTAATCACTCCATTCTTGTGCCAGGCTTCCCAGCTCTTTGTCTTGAGCCAACCCTTTGTGGTATTGAATAAATATATTAAATGTCCTTTTCCTCACATTTCATTCTTAAGTTTCTTTCCCCATCATGTCCCTCAGCGTCGGCCTTCGCAGTTATTCCCACCTTTCAGGTTCTCCATTTCCACCAGCAATGTGCCATTCGCCACAGTGCAAAGTACCACCCTCTGCAGCACACGTTCCTGAACCCACTCAGTTCCTGTTCTTACCCAGTCAACCTTTCAAAACATCTACTCCGATCTTTCATCATCGCCTCTTCTGGAGGCCTTCAGGTACCCCAACTTGCACCGCACTCAACATTTCCAGTGCAAAAGAAAGATTTCCAAGTACTTTGCTCATGCAAAAGAAATACCGATTTTACACACAAACCCCTTCAGCAAGTTTCAGCACAATCCTCCATTGGTGCCAACAGCCAGTTTTTCTCTGTGATATTTCAAGATGGAAGAACAGAAGGCGCTGCCTTTCTGAGAAGTCATACGGAGTGAAATGTTAGTGTTCTCCAGGGTTGTGTGGGTGCCTGATGTGGCAGTTTCAAGTCTACTGAAGTTCAACCATGAGTTTTCCAAACTCCTATCTTGCAAAGCTTTCAGTTACTTTTTGATACAATTGAGAATCCTGGGTGTTTAATAAAGAACAAGAGAAAGAGATTGGGTACTTAATCTGCCCAAGAAGGAAATGCTTCATACTGGACTCAGTTCTCCCACTCAGGGTACAATGAGGATGTCAAAGTATTAGTACTACTAAAGAGAAAAGAATATTGATGTAAGAAAAGGAGGAGAAAAAGGAGAAGAGGAAAAAGAGGGGAAGGAAAAAGGAGACACATGAAGGAGAAAGAAGAGAACAATGAACAGAGTTTTTTAGCTCTGCATTAACCTCGTAACATACTAATTCCGTAAATGTCCAGCTATTGCACAATGACCATGGGAGCTGCCTACTGCATTGACTCCTGAAATCAGTTTTGCCATATGAAACACTGGTATGTTATTCATTCTGTTGAATGGACATTAAAATAGAAGTTAAACCTCTTTAGGGAAGTTGACTCAGAAAGTAGTGAAGCATTTGTCAATCATTTCCATTTAAAATAAGTATTTTGCCAGCCTATATAATTTTTCTTTTATCTCATAGTCAAAAGACCTCTCCCATCATACAAGGTACTTGCGAGAACACTGGCATGTGAAGACAGAGTAAATATCATAGCCAGATTTATAAAATCTATATTCAATCTATCTCTTGCCCCAGGACCTCCACTCTCCTTCCTGGCCCAGAATCCAGATCAGCTGTAACTTCCTAACCAGACTCGTCCTTCCAGCGCTCCTGCATATAGATGATATACACGTGATTCTTCCCAAAGCGTGGCTCCTAAGATGTTATATCTGTATTCAGAATTTTCTAGTAGTTGTCTATTTTCCATTGACTTTTATACAAGCTCATCACTATCGCTTTTAAATTTCCCACTACTGTCTTTCCACATTGGTCTTTACCATCACACTTTACATGGATCTTACATAACAGATACATTTCCAGCTGGTTTCCTGCTATGTTCACACGCCATAGTTGTACTGAGTATTTCTTCCATCGATCTCTATAATCCTCCTCCTACCATACCTATCCATCTCTTCTTGACATAATCTGATTCATCTGTCGAGGCCTAACTCAAATATCATCACCTTCCTATAGTATTTTCACCAACCTCAATATAAATTATGCTCTGAACTTCTGCTTTGACTTTTATTTGTTATTTTGACATTTCCCCAACTCCTTCCCTGCTGAAACCAATGTTGAATTTGCCAATATTTAACAACTGGCTTCCTACAATTGACTCACTTCAAAAAAGTCCTTACTGTATTTGCCAATTTCCATGGTATCAATATTCCCACCATGACTCCCTGGTCAGTTCCAAGCTACCAACATGGTGTCACTGAACACAGAGCAGAGAAGGTTGTACCTAATTCTGCTACACAGACAGGTTGGATGTAAATAATGTCACTTGCACAAATAAAATATAGTTAAATTATGTCATTGCATTTTCTTTTGTTTTCCTAAGATGTAATTAATTTGATGCATATATCAGTTAGTTTTTTAACAATGCTGTTGTTTAACAAGCAGCTCACAAAATTCCTAACGCCATGATGATGAATGCTTGTGAGCTGGCTTAAACCAGTTCTAGCACACTACTGCCCCCACTCTCCATATGACTAGGTAAACTCCTTGCAGGAAAACGCTGTGTCGTTAATCTCTTTATCACTTGCGCATGGCAGGTTCTGGATAAAATGTTAGCCACCGCCGCAAGAAAGGAAATTGAATGCAAAGCTGAGGGAAGAGACCTTATAGCCATGGTGAGTAGGCAGCCTGCCCTGCGCTGGAGCCAGGTTCCGGGTGAGGCAAGAGGGAGGAGGACATTCCATGAAGAGGCTGCTTACAAAAGGGAATCCTTAAGCACCAGGCAAGGCTTTGCAAAGGCCTGGTGAAGAAACTAAGGAAGGAAGGTGAGATCCGAGCAGAAGTGGGAGGGCCTGCAAGCGGAAAGGCCTGAAGCTGGGGCACTGAAGGGACTAGGTGGCAGGCAGCACCCAGCCTCAGGTGTCCATGGCACTCTGCTTAGCCCTCTCCTTACTCCATCCTTCAATGGATACTCCTGAGGCAAATCTGTTCAGGCCTCTCACCTAGCTTCTGGCAGGTGCCCAAAATCCTGGCATTCCTGGGCTTATAGACATGTAACTGTAGTCGCTGTCTCTCTTTGTGACAGGGAAATCAGTCTTTATAGATGGGCACATCCCAAAAGCAGGAAGTTGCCCTCCTGAGACACTTAACGAATTACTCTGGCCAAAATCCTATCTCCAAGTAAGATCACACACTGAAGTCACAGATAGCCTTGAATTTTTGAGGGCTACCTAAACACCACTTGTTTGTCAGGCATATTTCTAAGTAAATTACTTGTATTAAACAATATTATCGTCACAACTCTCCTACAGTACAGACTTACCATGATACCCATTTTACAGATGAGGAAACTAAGTTTAAATGAGGTTCAGTCACTCGCCAGGGATCACGCACTGAATAAAAAACAGCACTGGTTTTAAACTGAGTCAATTTGTCTCCAAAGACTATATTCCAAACCAATGTGATAATAATCTACGAATAACCATTTTAAAAGCAGACTATTTTAATTTCTCATGCCTTTATCTTTTAGAAGACCTGACTCAACCAATAGTACTTACACTTCTAACCAGGTAAAACCTAATCTTTAAATTATCAGCTCATTCAAAACATAAGATTGAATCGTGGTTCATGAATTGCTCTTCCCTTTTGCAGATGGCAGCTGTATGAAGAAAGACAAGTCAATACTTTTCTTTGGATCGTTCTATTAATTTTATTGAGCAACTACTATGCGCCAGGCAATGGGGCCTTGATGAATCACAAGGTAGATAAACCCCCTGGCATGCTGGAGTTTCAGTGCCGAAGGAGGAAACAAACTGGTCACTAACCAGGGAGCTGACCAGGTACTTTAATAATCAAGACTATAGAAAGGACTGGGAAGGAACTTGCAGGATGGAAGCAGATAAAGCATAGGGTGAATTCCATCTAAGAGGCCGGGGAAGAGGTCTTTTGGACAGGTCGCTGCAGCTGCAACTTGAAGGGCTCTGCGAGGTGGGAGGAGTCTTTGATGTACAGGAAACCACTGCTCTGAAGCTAGGAGTGGAAACCAACAGCGTCAAGGAAGTCAGGACCCTGCGGCGGTGGAGGAGAGAGCGAGGGTGGAGTAAAAGGGGCAGATGAGCATGCTTAGGGCCACGAAGAACAGGAGCCCTCTCGCCAGAGGGTAGTGTACAGTTGCCTCGACCGCCCACCCCGAGCTAAGGCCACCGACCTCGCACTGTCAGGAAGACTCACCTTGAAAATGCCCAGCATAATGTCGGGACAGCACAGGTACTAAACGCACACTACCCGCTGAGACTGTCTCCTGAACGCTCACCGAAGACAAGAAGCACCTGTAGATCCCCTACTTTCTTCTTGAGAGCTTGGCAAAGCTGTTATCCGTGATCAAAAACACCAAAAACAACTTGAGCGGATGATATGAATTATCATTTTCCTTGCTATCTAACAAGGTCGTCTTAATGAAACCAAGCAGGCTGCATACACCTGAATTTCGATAGCTCCCGGTCTTACTTCCTTCGCAAGCGTAGGCTGTCAGTTATATAAAAATCACTGCTGGGGGCCGGAGATTGGCTCAGTGGTTCCGGCGCCTGCCTCGCAAGCGCAAGGTCCTGAGTTCGATCCCGGTGACCACATAGAATGCTGGGCGTGGTGACTCACGCCCACCAGCCATCAATGCCACCTACCACAGTGTTGGGCGTGGTTGCTCACGCCTGTCATCCCAGCATTCGGGAGGCAGAGACAGGAGGATTGCTGAGTTTAAGGCTTGCCTGGGCTACATAGTGAGCTCAGGGCTAGCCTGGACTACAAAGTCAGACCCTGTCTCAAAAAAAAAAAAAAATCGCTGAAGGGCTGGGGACCTAGCTCAAGTGGTACCGCACCTACCTTGGAAGCACAAGGGCCCGAGTTCAATCCCCTGTACCACCAAAAAAAAAAAAAATCGCTGATCTCTTTAAACAATGATTCCACAATCTCTTCAGTTACTATATGAGGGACAAACTCACCCTGAAGACAGGAAAAGTCAGCCTACTGCACATAGGATTTTTTCATAGTACCCTTACATTTCAGGTATGGTCTAGATACTTTCAGGTATAACATGTATAGTATATTTTTGCATTTCAATAAATTCATTTCACCCCTGTATACAATGCTTGGTGATTCAGGCAAACGTATCTCAGTGGTTGGCAAGTGCTGCTTTCTCAGCTTGGCTCATGGTTAGTAGTTTGTTTTTTCTTTCAAGTGGAAACCGTGAGTTCTCTGGAGGCGAGTACAAACCTGATTGTCTTTGAGTAGTAAGAATTCCTTTTGTTCCCCTTTGCTTCTCTTAACGTTATATCACGTGCAGTGGAAGTGGCAGCTGTATTTATTTGAAATAAAGTGACCACCGGAGGAAGCCAAATGAATGATTTCAGTGGAAACTGTCACGTGTAGTTAGCTTTGTGCCGTGCCAATGTGACATCTCTCTGCACTGTCCAATTCTCCCCAGAACGAGGGGGCAGTGGCAGGCTCCACTGCCCACCGCATCCCGGTTCAAGTACCAAATGTGAACCAGGTTTGTTTCCCCCTAAAGGTCAGTGGCAGAAGTGTTGCTGCAAGATTTTCAAGCTTACTTCACAATGAGCCATTCCTGCTGTGGGGTCCCCGGTGCCTGCTTGTCCATGAGGAAGCCGAGGCCTCACACGGGAGCAGTCCTACGGTCTTCTGATTCCTTCTCATCTCGCCAAGAGCTGTAGGAACAGAGGCATCTTCAGCTCTCCAGACCGGCCCATGTGCCTGCTGAATGCCACCGAGTGATGTAGCTGATTGTCTCACAGAGCAAAAAATCACTGAATTCTTTATTCCCAGAAACCTGTGATAAAATGGTTTTTAAGCCACTAAGTTGGGGGACCATTCATTACACGGTAACAAGAACAGAACAAGAAGCAACCTGCCAGTGCATCATTTCCCGGTGTCAACAAGATGTAGACAGACCTTCAGCTGCAAGTCGACAGGACAGTAGGAATAACGAGAGCATCACCGAGAGTGAGCTCAAAGATGTACCTTGTGAGCTACGTGTGTGACTTCCGTATTCCACAGCACAGCCCTGTGACGCAGGACTATTTTTATACCCGGTTCACAGGTAAGGAAATCGAGGCACAAAACAGTGAAGGGTCCTGGCTCCCCTCCTGCAGCTCTTCATGGTAGAGCAGGATTTGGTGCAGCCAAAGTCCCTCTTGTTTAGTCACCGTGCTGTACAGTGGCACTCGGATCAAACCTGGCAGGGGAACCTTATGAAGACGCCCTGATCTCCTGAGGGTGGACGCGCTGGGAGGAAAAGCTTCTGTGATGCAGGCTGGCCTCCTGGCCCGCGCATACCCGCACAAGCCATCTGGAGGAGGATTTTGCAGACAGTTCTGCTGTGGGCCGTTCTGCCCCAGGTCAGTCTGACTCTGACTCACGCACATCTACTTCCAAATGTCAGTCTCCAAGCTTAGAAGGGGCTGAGTCAAGTTCCTGTGTCCTTTTGGAAGACTCGAACCCTCTTCTGTGACCCAGTGACAACTCATACACAGCAGAGCTCACTGTTGAAAGGGAGCTTTGTCAGTCTGCCGTAGACGCTGCTGGAAAGACCACAGACATAATCTCAGCTGAGAGCTACTGAGTCCGCGTGCGTGGCTGGGGAGCCTCAAGCTCACCTTCACACAGGCTACCTCCTTTGATCCTCAGCAGAGACATGGACCCGTGGTGTAAACGCTATTGTTCTCGCTGCCGTTTAATACAAGAGGAAGTGAGGTCAATGCAGACGAGCTTGCCCGCGCTCCCACCGTGATTCAGGGAACCTCCAGAATTGGACCCGTTACCAGGGGTAACTCTAAGGCAGCGGCCCACTCCCCTGGGACCCTGTGCCTGTGTGCACCGCTCTCCCAGCCTAGAGGCTAAATATGAGCACGGACTCCTACACTGCCTTTCTGGGGGTTCCTACTTCCATGTCTTCTGCTCTCAGTAGTTCAGTTCTCCTCCTCCTAAAACGGGAGTGAGAAAAATAGGGCCTCTTCCACTTCTAGGTCTATACCTGCGGTAGGTACCTGTGGTAACGCCTTGAATGAAAAACACTTAGCTGATTGGTCCAGCACAGTTCCAGTGTGTCTGAATGATGGACTTAATGAAGACTAAGAGCTACCCTGGGTGTGGGTGGTGCCAGCCCATAGGCTCGTGTAAGAAGGGAATGAACAGAGAAGTCTCGCCTCTGCGTCCTCAGAGGAACACCAGTACTCACGGCCAACTTTGGACATCGGTCTCCAGGTTTCCGGTGCGGAACTTTGGGCCTCCTCTATCGACTTGCATGGAACACTGCAGTGAGCTCAAGGCCTTTGGCTTTCAAGTGGGTCCTCTCACGCACAGACTGAGCGGCCTTTCGCACTCTCCCGCCCCTGACTCTGCGGGCAGCCCCGGTCAGCCTGCCTTGTGAATTCCTTTATAATACCCAAGAGACACGAAAACATATGCTTACCACAAAGACATGTCAATGTTTGCAGCAGCATGATTGATAATAGCCTCAAACTGGAAGTAACCCAAATGCCCTTCAATGGGTGGATACACAAACCAAGGTCTATCCATACAAAGGAATGCTACTGAGCTGAAAAAAAGAACACAGTCTAGATCCATGAACCTTAAGCATGATGCTGAATCAAAGAAGCTAGACGTGAAAGGTTGTATACTTGGGATTTCATTGAAGTGAAATATTCTGAGCAGGGAAATTTAGAGAGAGAGAGAAACTTGATAACAGTTTCTAAGGGCTGGTAATGAGTGTGAGGTTTCTTCTGGAGGAGATCAATGACTCTAAAATGGATTGTGGCACGTAGAGCATACGTCTGAGAGCACCCTGGAAAAACATTGAATTGTGTACATTAAACAGGGAAAACTTAAAGTATATGAATTTTAGACTAATAAATCTGCTTTGCCACAGGGTCTGCTTCGCATGCATGAATTAAGTGCCAGGAACCCTGCCTGGCACCTGGACAGCGCTGAAGACAAGCTGGCTATTTTTGTTGCTGCTGCTGTTGTTTTAAAACATTAGAAAGAATGTACCAGAATGGACTAGGGATATTGGTTTCAGTTTGGACACCACAAGAAATCACATTCCATCTTCACTCTGATTTTATTGTATTTTCTTGAAAGTCGTTAAGTCTCCTCCATTCTGTCATCGGAAACACAAAGCGAGAAGTGCCGAATTGCAGGGAAGAAATAAGAGAAAAACAAAAGCAAAATCCACCCATTGCTTTTGTGGGAAACGGGAACAGCAGTGAGCAAACACGGCCCCTCCGTGTGTGCTCCGGGCGCCGATGCGTCTCTGCGGAGTGCGTCTTTCCTACGTTGCCCCATCCTCTTCGTGGCCCTGTCCCTCGCCCGGAAGCTTTGCATCTTCTTCAGCTAAACAGCCTCCTTTTTTTTTGTTTTTTTGTTTTTTTTGGTTTTTTTTTTTGTTTTGTTTTTTGGAGACAGGGTCTCACTTTGTAGTTCTGGCTCACTATGTAGCCCAGGCAAGCCTTGAACTCAGCAATCCTCCTGTCTCTGCCTCCCGAGTGCTGGGATGACAGGCGTGAGCCACCACGTCCGGCACTGTGGTATGCGGTGTTGATTGTTGGTGGGCATGAGTCTCCACGCCCAGCATTATATGTGGTTACCGGGGATCGAACTCAGGTCTTTGCGCTTGCGAGGCAGGCGCCAGAACCACTGAGCTAACCCTCCAGCCCTAAACATCCTCCTTTAAAAGTGCAAAGCAGAAGCACATCAAAAGGAAAGCAGCCACCGGGCCGCCGCATTCGCCAGCAACAGCCCTTCCTATGCTGCGGGACCAAGCCGTGAGGAGTCCGAGCCCAGGCGTGGCCTTACGGAAAGGAAGCTGTGGCCGCGGGAGGACAGAGGACATCACCGGGCTGCTCCCCAACCGCAGCTACGAGGGGGGAAAGGCCACGTAGAAGTGCTCCAAGTCGCTGGGAATGAAGCTCTCCTTCCCACCTCTCCCAAACGTCTCAATGAACTTCCTCTGTGGAAAGTGGGTTGTGCTGCTGGCAGACGCTCCCCGCTTAGGTTTCCTTGGCTGTGTACCCCACCAGGAGTGGCCCCAAACAATGCTAGCATGTCACAGGAGGCAAAAGCCTCTTCCTTGGGTTTTAGAAGCAGGAGCTCACTTAGAGAAGTCTTCCGTGGTGAGCTCACTGTCAAGCCCAGGTCCCAAATAGTTGCCTAGTCATTGAAATATGGGGACAGTGGTGAGTGCCTTAGTTCGCACACTTCCAACTGGGGCAGATGCCCACAGTCCTGTTCATCACCCAGTGAGAAGTTGCTCAGCAGAAGCAAAATGTTGCCGAGTGCTTCCATTAGTGAACCAAACCGTTTTCAAACAGAGGTGTTCATGAACCAAGGTGTACTATATTTACACCAGAGCCGTGACTCTGTGCCCAGAGCACACACACAGCTGAATGAATGTTTCAGAAATCAGGATGGTTTCTATTTCTGCAGCATAAGCTAGTGCATGTGGTTGGATACAGCATGACACCCCCATCGGAGTCAGGGCAGCTTCTCGGAATTAAGACACTGTCCTGAGATGAACACCCCACTGAGGCATGGTACATCAACCTCAAGTGGCCGCATATCGGTAGCTGCTTTGGGCCTAGGCCTGACATTAGTGAAATTTGCTGGAAACTTACAAAAGAAATGCAATTCACAGCCAAGGAAGGGGTTACAAATGCTCTATATCGATACCAACACAACATGCTCATGGTACAGTTGCTGTTCTAGTGGCACAGGTGCCATGTGAGGTGGGTAGCTGCATATTCTGCACTTGGTCATCACAGCACTGTAAGTCCCACTGGTGGCGCATCAGCGACAGCTGCCCTTCCTGGGTCCCCCCACGTGCTTAGCACTGCACCGAGCGCTTCACAGGTGTTGTCACAGCCGTCGTGGCCACAGCCCCACATGCAAAGGAGTATTTCAATGACTCAGAACAGTTTCCCAGGAACACAGGACCACTGAGGACCGGCAGCTCCAGAAAGATCCATCCCGGTTCTCTCTGGCCCTCTGGTCCCTTTCTCTTTTCCCTGTACTACCTCTGTTGATGTGTCTGAGATTGGGCCACATGGTCAACCCAAAAAGAAGGTGACTCTAATGAAGATAAACAGAATAACCCAAAGACACTGGACACACAGCTACACACACACACACACACACACACACACACACACATTATTTCAGACTCATGGAAGAACAACCAACCAACACAAGTTCTCCTGGCTTTGAGAAACGCTAAACATAATTGTGTGCATGTATATCTCTGTGTGTGTGTGCATGCGCATGCGTGCACACATATACATGTGTGGTCCTTGGGAGTGGGGGTAGGGAGGCTGATTATTCTTATGAAATTTCATTATGGTTTAATTATTTTTTTCATGAGATAAGCCCAGAAGGCCTTTGTTTCAAATATTATTTCTAATTATTCATGGCTTATGAATGCAATCACAAATAAGAGTGAGAAGTTAGGTTTATTATTTAATCAACTGCATAAAAATGATATACTGTTCAAATTTAAAAGGAAAGAAAGTCATCTTATAATTAAAGCCCTAGTCAGATAATGAGGCCTCATTGGCTTTATCTGTTCTCTGCTTGCTAGAACTTCTGAAGAGTAAAGTAACTACCAGAGTCACAAACTGCCCTGGTAGAAGCACACAGTGGAGTCCAGTCAGGGGTCCTGAGAGCCTGCGCCCTCAGGAGGGCACTAGAAATCAAACGGTCTAAACTCTTGTGCTTCCCACCCAGCTAGCCATGGTCTGCCTCTGTGTACTCCTCATATTTTCTGCGTACCCAAAACTACCCCAAGAGTTTCTCAGAGCATGATCCTCAGATTAGATTCTATACCAGCTGAGTCAGAATCTCCAGAGGTAAGCCCAGGTATCAGTATGATAAAAAAAATTTTCAAGAGAATTAAGTGCTCAAATTTGAGAACGAGGGTTCTAATCCCACACTGCTCAGAGCACTGTAGCTCACTCCCAGCAGTATGACCTCATGAAGAAACGCTAAGCCCCGCCTCCTCTGCCCACAATTCCTATCTGCACTGCACAAAATGCACTGGAGAACCCACTCACCCTACAGGGAGAGACCAATCACTTTCCCTCTCAGTCCTGTTTAGATAAATTGTTCTCTTGGATCTTATCGTCAGTTAGCACATCTTCAATTAGGAAAGGTCCCCTATGACCCACGTTTTTCCACAACATGTCAGGACTTCCTTGATCCTTCTCCATCTACTTTGCAGATAAACAGGTGGAACTTGGATACCCAGCTTTACCAGGGCTAGCCATATTTATCTGTTTCCCATTTCCTAAACTAAAATCCACTGTTATCTTGCTCAGAGTTCTGTTGTTCCAAAAGAATGCTTTCAAGTAGAGGTTTTAACTTTGATAAAGGATACTGAAAAATAAATATCAATATATTAAAACCAACTGGATGACCCCTAGAGCTGGGCGCTGCCTTGTGAATTGGCTGCCCGTGTTGAGTTTTGTGTTTACAGCCACACTGGTGCCAATTAGAAATATTTTAAGTATCTCAGACTAATGAGAAAATAACAGAGACCAGTCTAGGATGCAGAGCCAGGATTGAAATCCAGATCTGTGATTCTGCAGCCTGTCTTTTTTTTTTTTTTTCCTCTTGGCAGTCTGTTCTGCCTAAGCACCATGAAATATTTTGTCTCCCTTGAAGAAATAGTAGCATGTTTATTTGAAACATATGAATTATGTAACTCAGTGTTTCTCAAACTGGGATCAGATGACAAATTTTCAAGGATCCTAAAGGTTTACAGTAACTATTTTGTTTCATATTTTAATGACTGTGATAATCTAAAAGCAATCTCTTCCACTTTATAACTCAGAACTGATGTGCACTTGCGGCACTCACATTTCCGTGGTTATATATGAGCTGAGGTACCAAGTAGAGGCCAAATGCCATTATGGGAGGCCAAAGGGAGAACGTAATTCAAAGAAGGGACAAAGGCAAGAACCCTGAGATGAGGCGCACAAGTGCCCAAGAACCTGCAGCCCAAAGCGCTTATCAATCCGTGTGGCCAACAGATACACATACTGTCCCTCAGTAGTTGTGCCGGTGAAGCGACGGTTACCACTGGTGCATAGTCACAAAGCCACTGCGAGAATTAAACAAGTGCATATAGCAAAAGCCCTGGAACTACACTTGGCTTGCAGACAATGCTCCACAAGTTTCAGCTATCATTAATAGAATCAGAATTCTTTACCCACGTCGAAGGAATTGCACCTGACGGCACAGCTGAAGGCAGAGCCCAGAGGTACACTTCTCACCACTCTTATTAACGCAGTGCAGGTAGACTTGGCTACACCTCTATCCGGTTCCCCCTTCTCTACCCAAGGTGCTCTAGGACATCTTGCATCCCACATCTGCCTGCTGAGAACACCAAGGTCTTTGCTACCACC